>PDIM01000016.1:0-20427 GCA_002811675.1 Ichthyosporea sp. XGB-2017a | reverse complement strand
TGTTTTTCCTCTGGGCACTAATCTCGTGGAACACATTTGTGTTTGATTATTTTGTCGGGTTGTTCGTAATTTGGCGCATAGTTGCTCTTTGTGGAACATTATTCTTGGTTAGCGAAGAGGATATCTTTGGGATAGTCTGATATTTGAGTTAAAGCAAGCTTTAGAGTTTTTGTTGTGTTGGGCGGGAAAAAAAGGAGAAGAAACATGCCAGTGACACAGATTTTATACTCTGACAGATACTACGATCTAGAGTATGAGTACAGGTAAGGCACCTCATATTTGACTATTTATGTTCATCCTTGCAAGATTACAGGGTACTGAATTGAGAATTCTTTATGGCTCCGTTACAAAGGCACGTTATCCTGCCTGAGGATATTGCCAAACTTGTACCCAAGAATCGGTTGCTCTCGGAGAGCGAGTGGCGTAATCTTGGAGTGCAACAGTCCAGAGGTTGGGTGCATTATATGATTCATAAACCTGAGCCTCACATTTTATGCTTTCGAAGAGCTACCACTGACAACCCTGTCCAAAAAGCTAAGAAGGAAAAAGATGCACGCGCCAACGAAAACCAGCAAAAAATGGAGCTTGAAGCCTGAAAATGCGAGATTGGCATACCTCTTCCTCAATTGTATATAAATCGCCAAAATGACGTTTACTTAACATGCCACGATCGCCTATTCTAAGACTCTCCCTTGGTCCCTTCCTGGAAGCCAAGTGCTAATGTATTGTTTCATATGTGACTCGATGTTTGATTTGTGCTGTGTACACTCATACTATATCTTAAATAATAAATAAACGTTCGCTTTTTCTTTTTTATTACTACAAGCGAGTTCAATTTCTCAGCTGAAGTTACACAAGCTGCTTTGATGCCAGCTCAAGGGGGCCATTTGCCAGCTGCCTACAAGCCAAAGCAAAGTCCATGACAACACCTCTCAGTCTTGTTTTGTGAACACTTTCTTTGCAAATTTTTGTCACAAAATTGGACTTTTCCTCTTCTGTCAGAGGAGGGTCCGCTAAAGAAAGTTCAGAAAGGGCTTTAGCTATCCATCCACGAAAAGCATGTTTGCAATTTTTGTTCAAAGAGAACAAAACTCCACTCAAATGATTCAGCAATGAGCGAGGTGAAGTTCGGGAAACACATTGAAGGATTGTACACAAAAGATCATAGCCAAGTCGCATAGCAACTTCGGATGCTGCAGGGAATTGTTCACTTCGGTTAAGAAATTCGCTCATAAAGTTAGCACTTGCTTTCACAGCATCATGCTCACTCATAGTCAGGCCCACTTGGGCAATGGACCACAAGAACTGTTGCGCATTCTGCTGTTCAGGAGCCAAAAAAATGGCCGGGGCGTATTTGATATATTTGAAACCCATGTTTAGAATTCCAGTAATTACATCAGGATAGTCAGTAGCTTTGTTGCCCAAACGAAAGTGTGCCATTGAGCAAATCTCATTGAGTACTCTAGCGACAAGCTCGGACTTTGCAGAAAAGGTTAATACAACGAGATATGAAAGAGAATCTAAAGTTACTGGTTGGCCTGTAGCAGAAAACAATTTACACAATGGTTCCGCAAAACTTTCAAAGTAGGTCGCACTTTTAGATCCTATTGATCGAACAGAAGAATCGATTATCTTACAAAACTGCTCTACAACACGCTCACTTTGAGAAAAGGCTTCCACCAGCGCCAATAAGCATGGCCACAGCTCTCTTAAAACCAACTCAACCGGATGAACTATTTGGGGCGATACATCCACATTACTTGCTTCTGAATCCCCTCCTAAATCAAAATGATGACACATTGACCACACTATCTTCAATTCTAGGATAACAGCATTCTCGGCATTATCTAAGGCCCCTTCCGCAATATGTGCATTTAGCACAGAAAGACGGGTTTTGCACGTATTAACAATCTTTTGAACAAGCATCATGTTCTGATCATAGGGAAGTAAGGAAATTACAAAGCTAAGTCCTCGTATAGACAGACTACACTCTTTTGCTTTCATATGCTTCTTTGAAATTGACTCCAAACAAGCATTCACAATCGGTTCCCCCCATTCTTTCAAGTAAGTGCCACAGTTTTCACAAAGCTCATTCAATGCCAACGATGCAGGGCGGGCAAGTGCTTCGCTCCTCAGTCCATCAAATACTATATCCAGAGCTGGTTTCAGAAGATCAGTCTTTCCGTTGATCCATTCGGAAAACGCTCCAATAAATTGCAAAGCCTGAATAGTTAGCAAATCATGACCCAAGAAACTTCCAAGAAAATTAAAAATAACCCTCAAATCCTGATTTTCAGTTGGAATACTTTCTTCTGCAACAGAAGTTAAACAAAACAAAGCACATTCAATTTCACATACGTTTGGCTCTTGGGTTTTGCACTTCTCATCAATAAACTTTACAAGTTCACTGACATAATCTTCTTTCAGAATACGATATACATACAGCAATGTGTCAGCTGCGTCTCTTCTAAAATCCGAAAATGATGATTTATCTTCTTTACTCATTTTACCAAATTCTTTATCGTAAAGGCACTTTTGAAAGATGGCGCGTAAACAGCTAAGATAATGGGGTTTAAAAGCCATTAAATTGCTAATTGTTCGAAAGCAATTCCTGTCCTTTTGTACATCTCCTGTTGCGTCATCGTCCTCACTATCCCCTGCGACAATTTCCTCTTGCACAACATACCAGCAATTAAAAGTCATTCGACTCAATGAGCCTAGGTCCATTGTATCACTGCTCATCCCCGTGAATTGAACTAAGAACAAAAGCATTTCGGAGGCCAGCTCTCGATGCTTCAGTAATGAACGTGGATAGCTTTCAATTGCCGCAACAACGACCCTACAGATGTGAATTATCGTGTCTTCGTCTTCGTCTTGCACAGCTTCAGCACACAAACCATTAAGTGAGGGAATATGTACAATGAGTCGCTCCACGATAGTGTTGGCGTATCCACAATATTCAGGAGATGAAAGAATGTCTTCAAGTGCATTCGCCGCAGGTTCAGCAACTTCGGGAAAGTGCATCAAATTTAAAGCCGCCGAAGCCAAAGGAAGGCAAAGTTCGAATGGCATCCCTAAATTTACCCAGCCTTTAAGACATCGCAGCGCTTCATTTTTAACAATAATTGGAGAGCTGTCCCCCAGGCCTTCTCCAAGCAGGTTAACAACTGCTTGAACTTCACTACTTAGACACTGCCTTATTCTTTTTGTTCGCACGGGATCAATTCCAACTGACGAAGCATCTTCCCCTAAAATAGCCAGCAGGCGAAACAAGGCTACAAAGCCTTTCGTCGGCTCTCTTTTTGTTGCTTCGCTCCTATAAAGCCCGATTATATCTATTATACAATGTTCCCAATAGTCCGGTATAAGATTCATGACAAGAGCTGCCAATGCAGCATTTAATTTGTTTGATACATTGGCCGGTTTGTCTAATGCTAAGATGCATTGTTCTATAAGTGTGTCTCTAATATTGGTGTAAGACGTTTCTGGTACTTCACTCCAGTACTTATTAATCCTTACATGAAGGATTTGTGACCCAAAATAATTTGCTTCATTGCTCCCCGAGGGTCTAATTAGTTCCCACGCAACATCCCATGCACGCGCATCACCATGCGTAAGTGAGCTTAACCATGTCTCTGCAGCTTTTCTTTCCACCTGCGAAGAGGTACCCCCATAAAGCTTGGCAAGGGCGGCTTCTACTTGCCTCGTGATTTCGTCCACACCGATGTTTGCTGGAATAGAGCTAGTTGATGAATTCATTGTTCAAATAAATAAAGGAGATAAAAAAGAAAGAAGAAAGGACAAAGCAGATCCTCAAACGTCAGTGCAACTATAGTCAGAAAACAGTAGAAAGAGCTTTTAAATAAATTTCATTGACCAATGAATACTCTCGTGCACGAATCTCAAAAGCAAACTTGGTTCCCGATCTTTCCAGGAAAAGATAATAAAGTCCTCTAGTTTCTAAGCTCTATTTTAAGATGTTTGCATCACACAATCACCTCTTTTCCTTCAGAACTATTCGGTGGGATTAAGCAAGCCTAGAAGCGTACGTATAATTTGTTCTTTAAATTAGCACCCGATAGGATGTGTAAGTACCGAAGAAGCAAATCAAAGGAGACAGCCCCACTGGCCTAACGACTACGCTAATGCGAGACTCAGAGGATGAGGAAGGCGGTTCAGCTAGCAAGACTCTAGGTAAATACAGAATCCGAGTCTTGATCTGGTCTTTGAGACAGATCACACTCACCCAAGCCTGGCTTGTCAGTACACACACAATTGACTGTCAATCACAAAAAATAAAAGGGAGGGAGTATACAAGCAAAGAAGAGACGGAAGGGAGGAGGAGGGAAATAATTAGCTGGATGATAAATTGTAATAGATCAGCCGGAGTGGAAAAGTACCCCTCCCCTAACCTCCACTAATTATATAACGTGATTATATATATAAGGAAAAGAGAAGGAGCATGCTGCATGTATGTAATGTGTTATGAAATTCGATAAAAAGATCCATCTCCATGTGCTGTTGTGTCAAAGTGAAAGTGTTCCAAGTTCAAGTCCAGCTAAAGGAATGCATTTAATGTGGGCTCTTATTTCACAGAAATGAAACACAGAGAAGGCAACTCACGCATAAGCTCAAGGCTAAGTGGTTAGTCTTTTTGAATAAGAACTGTTACAAGCAATATAGACCTACTAATATAGACAAGTGAAGGTGTGGGATTTATTGTTGGGAAAAGTCCTTCCATGAAAGTGGAAATGTACAGAATAACTAACGTATATAAAAGATGATACGGTCTCCCCTAAACAAAGGTAGATGGATTCACTAAAAAACGATGATAGTACCAGACGCCTCTTACCTCCTACCGCGCTTAGCATTTCCTTTCGCCTTTTTAGAATCTGCAAGAGGCTTTCGCTTTACCCCCAATTTCTTTGCATCACCCTTTGGAGGTAGAACAGTAAAAAAAGAGTCAAGGCGCCCTTGGGTGGCAGTGTTGCGGCTCTTCGAGATTTTCTTGACCCCATTTCTAATTCTATCTTCATTGAATCCTTTTTCATTCACCATGAATTGAACAAGCCCTTCCTCATCAGGTGCAGACCACTTAAAGTCAAACTCATCTCCTTTAGTTACTTCAGGTTCCTTAAAAAGCTCTCGGGCCCTTTTATAAAGCCAGTCTTCGGGAATAGGATATTTTTTAGTGTCTATAGCATCAATAACATTCTCGATACTTTTGTGCTCTCTGATAAGGTTGATGGCTCGGTGCGGCCCAATTCCTTTAATGCTTGGGCAATAGTCACATCCAAGAAGAATGCAAAGATCAATAAATTGATTCATCGTTAGCTCAAGACCTTCCAGGACACGAGATAAGTTGTATTCCTTAATGGGCATTTTTCTCGCCTCACTGAAAGTCATGTGTCTCAAAAGGACGTTCGTGCCAAACGTGAGGGCGTCCATGTCTTCAGTGCCAGTTGCATACACTTTCCCTGCTTTTACCAGCTCGGCACACTGCGCTTCAGCTTCACAAGGGGCCTTAACATAAGGTATTCCCATAAGCTTCAGCAATTTTTGACACTCTTCATTGTGCTGAGGGGTTACTTTCACGAGGCGTCGTGAGAATTTATCAATGTTTTCTTGATCTCCAGCTTCTTCGGCAGCCTTGAGATTAGACTCCGCCTCTTCTCTCTTTTCTTTTCGCTTTGCCAGTTCCCCAGACTTCATAGATGGAGGTTTACCATCAAAAACATACAGAGGCTTAATTCCGTTTTCCACCATACGTATAGTGCGGTAAAATAACCCCATCAGATGACTCGTGGTTTCACCAGATTCATTAGTAAGCACATTACCATCTGATCTCACTGCAATCAAGAACTGATAAATAGACATTGAAGCATCGATTGCAACTTTTCGACCAAAGAAATTTTTGATTTCATCCTCTTTAATTGCTGAAGGAGCATTATCTGCAATCACTTTCGAAAGCCCTTGAATACCCATTCTGAAATATTCACACTTCTACACTTCCACTGCCAACAAACATTCAACGAGATCTATCTCCGTATATATATTTATCTATCGATAAATCCTGGACATAAACAAACAGGGAGTCCTTGTCGTCAATCCACCAAAACTGAAACAACAAACAAACAAACACACTACTGTGCATGACTTGTGAAATTCCTGCTGGTGGGGAAGTGTTGCAGATAAGATCTACAGTCGCGGCCCGCGGGCCGGGACGTGCAGCCGTGGGGTTAGGGGTCTTTATTATTATTATTGGCCGTATTGTATCAGCTGTACGTGTGTGTGGAGTGTGGTGTGTCTGTGTGTGTCTTGAAGAGTGCAAAGTGACAAAGAACAGTGCGGGGGTAGATCTGCTTGCTAACTGTATAAGACTCAAACACACTCTCTCTTCCTCCCCCTGCTCCTCCTTCAGTGTGCACCTTGCACTTAAGCTAGGTGGATCTTATCGTTAACTCGCTTTACTTTGCATTTCCGTTTTGGTATTTCAGATGGGAGGGGTAGTGGATGATGGACCTTCCCCGGAAAGGGACTGGAACGGGTTTTTGGCTGCAAACATACACTCATTCAAGGATGACATTGAGGTTAGAGGCACCTATACAAACAAACCGGCAAACAAGGGGAACGGGACTATAGTAATTGACAATGGGACGTATGAGTGTAAAGCCGGATGGGGTGGCTCTGCTCGACCTTCCATGATATTCCCAAACTTGTTTGGAAAGACAAAGACCCCTTTGAAAGAGGGGGAAGTGAGCTTTTACGTGGGAAATGACACTAATCTTATAGAAGGGGCTTCTAGGCTGAATTACAAAACCCCATTTGATGGTGCTTGTATGACCAGCTGCGATATTGAAGAAATTATTCTTGATTATACTTTTTGTAATTTGAACGTCCATTCTCAGGGAGCAGTGCAACATCCGATAGTGTTGACAGAGCCTGTGTGCAACCCCAATTACTGTAGACAGATAATGTCGGAACTTTTGTTTGAGTGCTATGACATCCCTTCGGTTTGCTATGGTGTCGACTCTCTTTTTAGTTTCTATCAAAATTGCAAAGGCGACGTGTATTCTGGCTGTGTCGTGTCTTGCGGAAATATGGCAACGCATATTCTTCCCATTTGGAATGGACGATTTAATCCCCGAAGCTGTAAACGTTTAAATGTTGGGGGGTCTGACCTCGTTGACTGCTTGCACACTCTTGTTGATTTGAAATACCCTGATCATCGCTCAGGAATGGATTTAGCAAGGGCTCGTGAATTGTTGCACGACTATTGCATGGTAGCCCCAAATTACCAAGATTCTTTACGGCAATGGGAAAGCGAGCAGTATTTTTTGGACGAAACAGTTGTTATGCAGCTCGAGTTTGACAAACCGGACGAAAAAGATGAAAAGCAGTTGCAAGAACGCGAAGAGAAAAAGAAAGAAAATATTGCTAGGCTGAAAGAAATGGCGGCTCTCAAGCGCCAGAATCAATTGAAAGAAAAAGAGAAGCAGCTGGCGGAAATGGAAGCTATTAAAATGCTGTTCAAGGAAGACAAGGGGGAATTCATGGATGCTCTAGAGGATTTTGGTCTGAGCTCTAAAAAACAACTTGAGCAAGCTATTGAAGAAAGTGTGAAGGCCATTAGGAAAATTCGAAATAGAATTCAAGGAGTTATTGATGAACCAGAAGAGAAAGAAAGGGAGCCTCCTGTATGTGATTTATTAGATAAGCCAGACAGTGAGCTTACAGAAGATCAAATTAAAGAAAAAAAGAAACAAAGGTTTTTAAAAAATGCGCATGAAGGAAGACTAAAGGCGAAGAGAATTAGGGACGAACTACGAGCCGAGGAAGAAAGACTTGAAAAGCTTGAAGATGAAAAGCGCGAAGCTGATTTGCAAGGATGGTTGAAAAATATCCACATTCAGAGGGACGCTGTTCTTAAAAGGCGGAAGGACAGACATAGGCTGAAACAAGAACTTCAGAACAGGAGAAGTCATGCATCAAAACAACGTATGAGACTGATTGCCCAGCAAGCTCAAGATATGAATGAAAATAGGTCCAGGAGAAAGCAGAAAGACGATACATTTGGAATGAATGATAGTGACTGGTCTGTATATCGAACAATTAACAAAGACGATGATGATTCAGAAAGCGAACGCGATGAATCGGAAATCACCAAACTGGAAGCTCAGCTGATAAAATATGATCCACAGTTTAGGGAAGAGCAGTCAAAAGAAGAAGAAGAAGCGCCGCTTGAAACAATGTATCAGGTGCGTCTTTCAGTTGACAGAATACGTGTTCCGGAAGTCCTGTTTCAGCCATCAATCGTGGGCAATGATCAAACTGGTATAGTCGAAATGATGCAATATGTGCTTCGAAATTTTAGTGCAGAACAACAAATTGCAATCAGCAAAAACGTTTTTTTGACTGGTGGAAATAGCTCGTACCAGGGTATGTTAACAAGACTTGAACGGGAGGTACGTTCCATCCGTCCTTTCGGCACTCCTATCAATGTGTTTGGTGCTGCAGATCCCATTGTGGATGCGTGGAAAGGAGCTAGTCTTTTTAGCAAATCTGGACGATTCAAAGAAAGCAGCATTTCACGAGCAGAATATCTAGAAATGGGAGGCGAATACTTGAAAGAGCACGAGTGTTCGAACATTTACTTTGCCACACCTGAGTAGAATACATCATAGATGGGACGAAAAGTAAAAGTGATGATTCCCATACCACCACCATCCCCACTTGGGCGCATAAAGGCCAAAGTATTGAGTCAATAAATATTTTATCTCTCCCTACTTAAAACATTTTCGTTTTCTTGCGAAAGTGTGCTTTATTTTTCAAGAATTTTTGTTTCTAAAGCAAAAACCGGAGCGCAATTAGGCCACCGTGGCTTTTACAGGCTCGTTGATACTCTTCTGGTCATTAGCCTCCACGGTGTTAGAATTAAACAAACCATTATGGTTCATGAATCTTACTATCCTTTCGTAAACCATAAAGGTAATTGCTTGTCCAGGGGCAATTCGCATCAAACGTGGAGTCAGTCCTCTGTAAAATGCTCGTAAGCCTTCTTCCTTGTAAATGGTTGTGATTGTTCCAACGACACCATCGTATTTTGGTTTTTGCCCTGCAACAATCTTTTGTTTTTGCAATCTTGTTTTAATCACATCAATTGGAGAATTTGCACATGGTCCCATTGCCCCACTAAATCCCCCCAGAAACAAAGACTCGTAGGAAGCAAGTTCCCGCTTATCCATATATGAAAGCCACAACTTTTTCAGCTCATGGTAAACAGTAAAGTTGACCGCTTGGTTAGTTGCTTGCCTTAACACTGTAGGAATAACTCCCTTGTACAGTGCCCCCAGTCCCTCTTCTTTTGTAATGAGATACGCCGCGTGAAATACGCCGCGGTACTTTGGCTTATCCAGGGGATCACTCAATGAATGCCTTTGGGCCTGCATTCTGATTTTCAATACTTCCATCGGAGTTACCACAATAACTGCTTCTGTGGTTCCTGCCAAAGTCCCTGCCAAAAGAGTCCTTGAGATGTTACATTTTCCATTCTCGTCAGCCAAATGTTTTTTGAAAGTCTCAAATGAGGAAAACCGAATTGCCATTTTAGGCGCAATACCACAAACAACCGCAGTTAAACCCTTGTACAAAGCAAATGGCCCTTCTTTCTTGATGGCACTAGTTGCCACTCCAAAAATGCCCTTGCGTTGACCCTGAGCACAATAAGCAAAACAAAAGAAATGATTTTCAAAAAGAGAGTTGGTTAGTAGTCTATAAAATTTCAATTTGACAAATAGCTAAAACTAACAGCCTTACCATTCCAGTTCTAGACAACTGCATACGCGTTTTAATCGTGTCCAATGGATGACAAATGGTCGATTCCACAACGCCAGCCCCACCCCCTGCAATCAAATGCATAAGGAATGGTTTATCTTGCTTCTTTGCAGACATTGTATTTTTCAAAATTGCTTCACACTAAGGAGATTTTCCGAATAAAGGTAAAAGAGAAGACTATACAGAAATAAGAAAGAAGTGCTATATCACAATCTTAACACAACAGGGGCCCAGCAAGCAATCCAAATCTCTCAAACTCAAACACCCTTCCGTATGGTAAAGGAGAAAATTGGTGTTGGCTATATATCTGGCTGTGGTGTGTTATTGTAGTCAACCAATTATTGTGTATGAAGAGGGCCATAGATAACACTGGTTAATACCCATTCTATTGCTATCATGATGTCATGTGCAGGGGACGGACAGATATTGGGCCCAGGCGGCCGGGGGAGTTATAGGGGGAGGGAGGGGGAGGAGATGAATGGGAGAGAGGGGGGCTATTAAGGGAGACTCGATGATTTAGCGGAGGTCGAGTGGGGGTACGTGGAAGAGTGTTTCACCATGGTTGAAATTGGTAAGGGTTCAAGAATCAAACTTTGGCTACAATCGTTATTAAAGTTTGTAGAAACCGCACATTTAAGGCTGGACCCGCTTGAGGCTTACTATAAGAGGATCGTGGCCCGTCCATATATATATCCATGCACTGGGCACTGGCCACTCGGAACGAAAGCCAGGCATGATCGACAAATCTCACACCAACACTCTTATAGAGCTGTGATCTGTGGCCAGCTGTCAGTACACCGTTCTCCCATGGAATTAGCAATCGATAATAATAATGACCTGGACCATTATCAGCTATGCAGTAGCTATGTAGCTTCTCACAAAGAATTAATACTATGTAGCTAGACGTACTGGCAACGTGCAGCAAGCGCTGTGCAAAATTTGAAACGGGACACAATTTTTAGTTTTTTAGACTGTGTAGTGGAATTTGCGATCACGCTTCCATTGTACTTTTTGAGAAATAGTTCATGTGCTTTTTCTTTTTCTTTTTTTCATGCACGCAATTATGGACGCATTTATTCCCTTGTACAAACTACTCATTCAAAACATTCAATGGGAGCATCTCAACAACCCTGACCTTGCACAAGACTGAGGACCGATATTGACGCTCAGTATGCATTTGGTGGTGAGTTTCAGGGAACTGAGGTATTGTATATATTGAAATAGTTCATGTGTTCATGTGTGCAGAAAGAACCAAAGTGGACAGGATGATTCTTTATAAACTTCGCTTCTCAAGATCCATCTATCTTTCCTAAATAATGTTCTTGAAAAGGTGAAATTTGCTTCGTTTGATCTCCCGCAGTCGGCAATTCTGAATGGTAATTTCATACGTTCACTTTCCAAAAAATATCAATCTGATATATATTTATAAGTCTTAATTTATTATCTGCTCATTTTGATTGATGAATATTTTCGGCTCAAATTGACACAGCTTCATTAAACTACTCGCTGGCCGCTTCAGCAGGTTCGTCTTCTTCAAACTCGATAATAACATCTTCGTACTGAACAGTGTCACCCTTGGTGAAATGCACAGCCTTCACGATGCCGTCTCTTGGAGAACGAAGTCCATTTTGCATTTTCATCGCTTCAACGATGGCTACCTCCATTCCTTCAGCAACTCTATCGCCTGGCTTTACAAACACAGAGTAAACTGAGCCAGGCATAGGCGATGCAACAACCTTGCTCATATCAATCTTGGGCTTTTCGATCATATATTTCTTCAAGTCGTTTTCCCTCTTGCTTAAAACTTCAACGTTATACTATATTTTAAGTAATATATACAAAATACAACAAAATCAAACAATTCATTAATTACACAGGCTTTCCTCGACAAAAGAATAATTGATAGCAACAGTACAATACATACCACTGTACCACAATGACGAATCTTCATTGATGAAGGGCCTGAGCCCAGGTACTGAAGAGTGTTAAAATCGTCATGTTCATGGACATGACATTGGAACAAAGTGGAATCAACATCCCACTCCATATCACGTGTGTCCACTTCTACTCCATTAACCACAATAGACCTTACTCCCTGTTCGGTTAAACTATCTCCAGACATGGGAGTGTCCAGGATAGCATCCACTTTATGAGACTCTCCATCCACAGTGATTACATACTCCATTTTTTCTGGTGGGCAGTAATCATCCGCGATTCGGCTCTGATTGTAAAATTCAGTGGCCCTAAGTTCCTTCATTGTTTTCATGTAACAAGCACTAACAAGCAGCTGAGCCAACTCTTTGTTCAACAGCTTATGCCCATTGAAACCTTCAGGATATTCCTCTCCAATAAACTTAGTTGTGCAATCTCCATTGACGAATTTTGGATGGTTAATCATTTCCCTCAAAATGGGAATGTTATGGATAAGACCTTCAATCACATACTCATCTAAAGCCTGTGTCATCAGAGCAAGAGCAGCAGTTCGATCTTTCCCATACGTAATGAGCTTCGAAATCATAGGGTCATAGTAAATACTAATTTCACTCCCTTCGAAGATACCGCTATCGACACGCACAAGCCCCTTTTCTAAATAGCCTTTGGTTGGCTCCTTGTAAGTCTGAAGTCTACCAGTACATGGCAAAAAGTTTTTGGGGTTTTCGGCATAGACACGGCACTCGATGGCAAACCCTTTAGGAACAACATCTTTTTGGGTGATGGGCAGCGGGTGACCAGCTGCTACATCAATCATCAGCTCCACGAGATCTACACCGCTAACTAATTCAGAAACTGGATGCTCAACCTGAAGGCGAGTATTCATTTCCAAAAAGTAAAAATTCTTTTGAGAGTCAACAAGACACTCAATAGTTCCAGCTGAAGTATAATCTACTGCTTTCGCCAACAATACGGCTTCGGCGCCCATTGCAGCTCTCGTTTCTTCATCCAGAAAGGTGCTAGGTGCTTCTTCAATGACTTTCTGGTTTCTGCGCTGAATAGAGCAATCTCGCTCATTCAGATAGACACAGTTACCATGACTGTCAGCAATAAGCTGGATTTCGATATGTCTCGGGTTGTCCACGTACTTTTCAATAAGCAGGCGGTCATCCCCAAAGCTTGATTTCGCTTCAGCCTTTGAAAGTCGGTAACCTTCCTTTACTTCTTCATCATTCCAGGCAATGCGCATACCTTTTCCTCCTCCACCGGCAGAGGCTTTGACCATAACAGGGTAGGTAATTTCATTTGCAACACGAACAGCATGATCTTCATCTTCAATAACACCTTTAAAGCCAGGAATTGTACTCACTCCAGCCTCTTTTGCAACAATTTTACTTTGAATCTTATCCCCAAGAAGCTCCATTGGTCTATGGCTAGGTCCAATGTGGGCGATATCATTTTTTTCAAGCTGCTGGACAAAATGAAAATTTTCGGAAAGAAATCCATAACCAGGATGAACAGCTTGAGCACCAGTCGCCTTGCAAGCATCAATGATCTTGTCATATCTTAAGTAACTTTCCGCACTAGCTGCAGGCCCAATGCACACAGCCTCGTCCGCCATAGCGACATGAAGACTACCAGCATCTGGTTCGCTATAAACTGCGACTGTTTTAATGCCCATTTTCTTACACGTTTTCATAATACGGCAAGCGATTTCACCTCTATTGGCGATAAGGATCTTATCGAAAGTCTAGTTTACATATTCTCTTAGCATGGCTGCACATATATTAGAATAAAAAAGATAGCTACACAAACAAAATCACCTACCTTTCGTCCTTCATAAGTGTTTGTTAACGATTCTGGGTTGAAAGCAGCCGCTCTCTGCGATGAGGAAAACAACCGCGCTGCACAAACCCCCGAAGGCTATACAGAATATGCGTTAGTTAGAGCCAAGACACTAAGAATCCAATTTCGAATTACGCACATCTTTACTCACCATATTGATTCCACTCTGGCGAGGGAAAACGCCTACAAAAACTTTCGCCACATTCGTAGTGGGAGATCTATAGCTACCTGCTAATCTACTAAACATCCTGACACAGCGATACTGAAGAAAGTACACAGCACTTATCCACACACTCAATCAATTTCCCTTTGTCACAGTTCCAACACAACAAATCTTTGTGGGGTGGAGGAGGAGTGTTTGGTTTTGGTGGAGAGGGACAGACAGGAGGGGGAGTGTGGTGTGGGGGGAGAGTGGTGGTTTAGCTGGAGAGTGGAGGGGCTCTAATAATAATACATAGCTAGACTGTGATAGGAACAATAAAGCTAGAACACACCAAACAATGGGTGACTCATAGGAGGACTGTCTGTCTCGTGACTGACTGTGTAGACTACCCTACTGGCCAGATGGACTGGCTGGACTGGGGCCAGCACCAGTACCATCAACCATGGGCCATGCATGGCAGCCAGCTGATCCACTCATGCGCGGTGCAGGATCATTTGAATCATCATCTCGGTACCTTATCTTTAATTGATGGGAAGCATCTATCTGTCTAGGGTTAGGGGGCAGATACATGATGTCATCCTATAGCAGTACACCACTGTACTGTGTTTCACTACTATTATAGTCGAGTCTTGACTGTGAGGCAGAAAGTGTGTGCAAAGTATTCAAACTAAGATTTGTAACAACCTTTGTATTGTGTAATCATGTCCCCATCACCACGAAAGAAGGCTAAAAAGGCTTCAACCACGCCTACTGCAGGAGTAAGGACAAGAGGAAGAAAAGCATTTGTCCACGAAGATGGTGTAGTTAGAGTTGCTGTACTTGATAACAAAGAATGTATTCATCTCGGTTCTGATTTGCTTGATCATATTGTAAAAGACATGTTGGAAAATGTCCCTGCAAGTCGGTACGTTCTCATTACAGATCGTCATTTGGAAAAGATTGTTCTACCTCAGGTGAAGCAAAAGTTTGCTTCTGCTGGCATTAATTTGCTGGTAAAGGTCGTTCCTCCTGGGGAGCAAAGTAAATGTAGGTCAGTGAAAGAAGACATTGAAAATTGGATGCTTGAGAACTTTTGCGACCGAAAGACATGTGTACTTGCTTTAGGAGGAGGTGTAATTGGAGACCTTGCAGGGTATGTCGCTGCAACGTACATGCGTGGGGTGAACTTTGTTCAAATTCCGACATCGTTGCTGGCTATGGTAGACTCTAGCATTGGAGGAAAAACTGGTGTAGACACTAGCCATGGCAAAAATTTAATAGGAGCATTCCACCAACCGAAAAGGATATACATCAATCTGTCATTTTTGAAAACACTCCCTTCGAGACATTTTAATAACGGTATGGCAGAAGTTATTAAAACTGCAGCGTTTTGGGATGCTGATGCTTTTGAGTTTATTGAACAGAATGCTCAGACAGCAAAAGCTCTTGATGATATGGATGTTGTTAAAGAAATTGTGTTAAGCAGCGTTCGCGTGAAAGCACATGTAGTGACGGAAGATGAAAAGGAAGGTGGACTTCGTTCTATTTTGAATTTCGGGCATACTATTGGCCATGCAATTGAAGCTCTGTGCCAGCCATCGATGCTTCATGGCGAGGCTATTGCCATAGGGATGGTCAAAGAAGCAGAGATTGCGCGCAGTATGGAGCTTTTTAATCAAGCCAGTTTGGGCAGACTCGTAAGATGTATTCAGTTGTATGACTTACCAACAATAGTGCCCTCTCAACTCGGAATAGCTGATCTCTTCACCAAGATGAACGTTGACAAAAAAACCCAAGGGGGAAGAAAAGCCGTCGTTTTATTGAGGGGAATCGGCAAAACTCTAGATAGAGGTGCATCTTTTGTATCGGATGAAAAGATTTATTGTTGCTTATCAGAGTACATCAGCGTCATACCTCCCGAAATCCCTGTTAAAGGCAAAGTGCTAGTTCCAGGCTCGAAGTCTATTTCGAATCGTGTACTCCTTCTCGCGGCTCTTGGGAAAGGCAAGTGCCGAATCAAGGGGCTTTTGCATTCAGATGACACTCAGGTCATGCTTAATGCACTTTGTGAACTGGGAGTCCCTAAATTTGAGTGGGAAGCGGAGGGGAATATTGTATCACTGAAAGGCTGTGCAGGCATTTTGAATGCCCCCCAAAAAGAAGTGTATTTAGGAAATGCTGGAACTGCTTCTAGGTTTCTGACTTCTGTTGCAGCTATTGCGTCAAATGGAGAGGAGGTTGTTTTGACTGGAAATAAGCGCATGCAGGAAAGACCCATTGGACCGTTGGTCGAAGCTTTGAGAGCTAATGGTGTATCTATAAGATATCTTTCAGCGGAAGGTTGTCTACCAATCGGTGTGAAAAGCAACCAGTTTCAAGGGGGTGAAGTTAGCCTGGCTGCTAATGTCAGTAGTCAATATGTTTCATCAATTCTTATCAGTTCACCTTACAGTGAAACTCCGGTAAAGCTTAGCCTTGTTGGTGAAGAAGTTGTGTCACAATCGTATATTGATATGACCAGCGATTTGTTGAGGCGTTTTGGAATCAACGTTCAAAGGCGGGAAGGAACTAACGAATATTCAATTGAAAAGGGGGTGTATTTGAATCCTAAAGAACTATTGGTGGAAGGGGATGCTTCATCGGCAACTTATCCTCTGGCTATTGCAGCTATTACAGGTGGTGTGGTTTCCGTCGAGAATGTTGGAAGTGAAAGCCTCCAAGGGGACGCAGAATTTGCTCTACTTTTAGAAAAAATGGGATGCTCATATAGAAGAACAAAAACTTCTACTGAAGTAACAGGGCCGCCTAAAGGAACGAGGTTGAAATCTTTTGAACTTGATATGGGTTCCATGACTGATGCGTTTATGACAGCCGCTGTTCTTGCTGCTATAGCGGACGGAACATCAAAAATATACAACATTGCAAATCAGCGAGTTAAAGAGTGCAACCGTATAGCTGCCATGATCGAGGAGCTCACAAAGATGGGCGTTACCTGTCGAGAGCTTCCAGATGGACTTGAGATTGATGGACTCTCACCTTCGGAGTTTAAACAGGGTCCGTTTTACATTAACTGCCACGACGATCATAGGATCGCGATGAGCTTTGGTGTTCTGGGGTGTAAAATACCAGGTATAGTTATAACAGAGAAATCATGTGTCTGCAAGACATATCCTGAATTCTGGGACCACTTGGTGAATAAGTTTGGTGTGAAGCTTGATGCGTCGTCTTGGCAGAGAACTGAGCGCAACCCGGTCGACTCGTCTAAAGTCAAGCGCATTGTTGTAATTGGAATGCGTGGGGCTGGAAAGTCCAAAACTAGTGCTTTAGCGGGTCTTCGAATGGGACTTCGAGTGGTCGATATGGATAAATATTTAGAGAATGAGCTTGGAATGAGTCTGAAGCAATACATCAATACAGCGGGGTGGCCAGCCTTTCGTGCGAAGGAATTAGGGGCTTTAGCAAGTGTTTTAGGTAAAGACGAGTATGCAGAAAAATGTATCATTGTTTGTGGCGGCGGTGTTGTTGAAACTGAAGCAGCAAGAAACCTTCTTCAAAAGGAACCAAATGTGGTGAGTTTTCGACGGAGTATCGACGACATTTGTGAATATCTATGTAAAGACGCTGTTAGACCCAGTTTTAAGAACGATCCCGCTGAGCAGTATAAGATTCGGGGGCCGCTGTATGCTCAATGTTCTACTTATGAGTTCAATATCTGCAAATCTGACTGCGACTGGAAAGGTATCACGGAAGACTTTATTTCCCTAATTTCGCATATCATAACAGGCGTGAAAATGCCAGACTTGAATGAGTCTTCTTATTTTCTCTCCTTGACATTTCCTCGTGTTGAAGATGTTCTAAAATTGGATTTCGATGATATTTTTTGTGGTAGTCATGCTTTGGAACTTCGCGTTGATCTTTTGGAGTCGTGGGATCATCAGTTTGTTATGGATCAATGCTCTAAGCTCAGACGAGCATGCAAGCTGCCTATCATATTTACAGTTCGCAGTCGTGGACAAGGAGGAAAATTTCCGGATGAACCTGAAAAAATGTTCAGCTTATTAGAACTTGGTGCTCGCCTTGGCTGTGAATATGTGGATATGGAGAGCCATTGGCCTGTAGAATATAGCAGTAGGCTTCTTGCTACAAAGAAAGGATCGAAAATTATCGCCTCTTACCACGCTCCTCCCAACAACTGCTCAATTGGTGATTTGCGTGGCTGGTTTGATGTATGTCAGTTTGGGGGAAGAGCAGACATTGTCAAAATTGTAGGACGAAGCAAGGACTTGGGGGATAATTATCAGTTGCAATATATGATTCGTGAAGTTGGTCTTGATAAGCCGCTAATTGCCATATCTATGGGCCCAAAAGGCACCCTGTCACGCGCTTTGAACACGTTTATGACACCGGTTACACACGAAAAAATGCCATTTAAAGCTGCCCCTGGACAGCTAACGATAAAAGAAATCCACGACTTTCGCCAATTGCTTGGACTTTTGCCGCCGCAGAAGTTTTGCCTTTTTGGTAGTCCAATCGCCCATTCACCCTCTCCGGTTATGCACAACGCGGGATTTAAGAAAATGAACCTGCCACATGAATACGGATTATGTGAAACTGTGGATTGCAAAAAGGTTGAGGAAGTCATTGAGGATAGTTCCTTTGGTGGTGCAAATGTGACGATACCTTTGAAGCAAGCTGTCATTCCCCTTATGGATAAGCTATCTGATGCTGCCAAATGCATTGGGGCTGTGAATACAATCAAAAAAGTTGATGGTGTTATCACTGGGCATAACACCGACTGGCTCGGTATTGTAAACCCTATTGAAGAATTGGTGAAACAAGTTGGCTACTCAAAGCCAAGACGTGGACTTGTTGTTGGAGCTGGAGGAACTGCTAGGGCTGCTTGCTATGCTCTCCAGAAACTTGGCGTGACATATGTACTTATATATAATCGCACATATGAAAAGGCTGTTTCCCTTGCGCGTGAATTTAGTGGTGAAGCTGTGAAAGACCTAAATGAGATAGACCTTATTGATGTCGTTGTATGTACCGTTCCGGCTACTACATGTTTTGAATTACCAGCCGGTCTTTTAAAAAACAAACCCATTTTATTCGATGTTGCGTATAAGCCTCGAAATACTTCTCTTATCCGCCAAGGCCGCGAGGCTGGGTGTCCAGTGATAGAAGGCATCCAAATGCTTATAGAGCAAGGAAAAGAGGGCTTTCGTATTTGGACTGGTTTCAACGCACCTGGGAAGGAAATGTCTTCCGCTGTGTACGAGAATTACAAAGGGTAGTGACCGCACTTATAAGCCTTTAGCTCACAGCACTCTGACAATAAAAAGCTTTAACACCTTATAATTCCATATATAACAGTTTTATTAGCAATATAGTACCTATCGCAATCTGCATAGAGACAAAACATGTTCCCCAAAAAACTGCGTTGGTTAACTTCTGGTTGTTACTAAAACTGATCTCAATGCGTAAAAAAGCTCAATGGATTGCTCAATTAAAAAAACTAAAAACAAGCTACCTCTAGAAAGATCGCACACAAACAACCTCCTATCAAACAGTATTTGCCGTACGTCGTACTTCCCCGCTTCCATTTCCAAGCCTTCAACAACCCAATCTCAATCATCGAATACGCATCAAGCACTGTACACAGTCAAGATTAGACCCCTAAAAAGACATCCCCAATAAAACCCATCAAAGAAACCAAGTCCTGCATTGTAAAGGCTGTCCCGGCATCTTTACATGCTATCTAGATTTCTTTTTTTTCTTTGTTATGTTTCCACAATTAATGGTTCTTTGCATTTGCTTCGTGGGCAATCAAGTGAGGATATTCAAGAGTATATCCCAAAATTCCCATACCTACAACCAAATGAAACAAAGGATTGATACGAGCGTTCTTTCCGAAGTAAGCCTTCTGGTAACCGCTCAACATGCCCTTGTACTGCGCGCTGACCTTAGCCTGGGTAAAGTTACGCTTTCCCCACTCAGGGAGATTACGAAGTTTTGTTTCCGGAAATTCGCTCAAGTTCATCATATTGTCTGGATATTAAGAATCTAAGTATCAATGCTACACTGCTACTAATCTACTTGACAGAGTTACTGTAGCTCCCTGCAGCCATGTATTAACACACCTTTATAATAACACCGACAACGTCCAGCTACCCTGCAGGAGCAGCAGCCAGCCCAAATTAGACGTAATAACGTATGAGAGACCCCCATACATAAACCCGGCCCACGCATTATGTACTGGCCTTCCCATAGTGAAGCGGCCCTCTGGTTTGTACCACCCTCACTATAGTTATAATTAATTCATGCCAACCCTACCCCTGGCAGTCCATGGACCACGTGTGTGTCAACCATTTTTCTTAATTGACACCCACCCTGAATGAGGCAAACCATGTATGATCTATTACTTCAAATTGCTTTTATTCATTCAACCTTTTTTTTTGTTTCTTTTTCAGGCTTTTTTGTTTCTTTTTTTTTTTTTTTTTTTTTTTTTTTTTTTTTTTTTTTTTTTTTTTTTTTTTTTATGTGGTTTTTTTCTTTTTTTTTTTTTCGGGGTTTTTTTTTTTTTTTTTTTTTTTTTTTGGATTTCTTTTGTTTTTAATTTTTCTTTTTTCTTTCGTCTTTTTTTCTTTCTCCTTTTTCCATTCCCAGCAATAGTA
>PDIM01000015.1:26334-67780 GCA_002811675.1 Ichthyosporea sp. XGB-2017a | reverse complement strand
TCAGTGTGCCATATAATTTTCTCTACACTGTAAATGCGAGACTTAGAGGGTTTACCAAGAGACGTGGCAGTCTCCTGCATCGCATCAATTTCTCCTACTTGAGGGGCTGCATCAGTGCGAACAAGGAGCATCAGTAGCACAACGATGCAGATAGTGCCTGAGATTATTGTAAATTGATTGTCCAACATGACTCGAGAAATGATTTTATCAGATAGAAGCAAAGATTTACTTGTTGCTTTTGCTTTTTTGCTTTTGATTGGGATAAAACGGATGAGTGCAGATTGCAGAAGAACGAAAGTACCTGCGGAATCCAAACATTAAAAAAGAGTGGGTGGACACAATAACGCTTCTTCACATCCTTCAACTTAGTCTATGACTCTATGTGTGTGAAACATGCCTTGCATTGTAGTCTATTCAAATGTTGTAATATTACTCATCTCCTCCCTACCTTTCTCCGCTGCAAATGGTTGGCCATTGAAAAGACCAACCGGAATGACGCTATGACTCTATTGCAATAAGCCGACTGAGCATGTGCTCGCTGCGCTGACTCCGCTCTCAGTGGGGAGATATCCCTGGAGATATCATTCCAAAACGCTGATACGTTGACACGTCTATCCAATTTTGGCGTAAAAACTTTGTGTTATTATAGGGTAAGAGAAGTTAAAAAAACTATCTCCAAGAGACTTGGATATAAATAGACAGCCGAAGAGCTAGATAACCGGGTGTATGGCAGCTGGAGACAGCCCGCGCATGGCGAAGCTCAAAGCGATAATGGATTCAGTCACAGAAACCAGATGGGCGGTGATGGAAAACATAGAGAAGCCTATCTCGAATGAGCTTACAATAGTGGACGGAGAAAACAGAGTTGAAGTTATTGTGACATACAAAGGACAACCTGTTTCAGCATTTAAGTGTTTCAAATGTGGTTTCCTTGGGCACATGGCCAAAGACTGCAAGAGCAAGCCGACTAACTCTGTCACTACCAAGAAAATCAGTAGTTTCAACTCTCAAGAAGAGAAAGAGAAAACCTTCTGCAGCTAAAAAATCAGGGAATGACACCAACATGGAAGTGGAAGAAGAGTACCTTTCAGTCACAAGAAAACAAGCCCAGGCAGAACCCGAAGCCAAAGATAAAACAGTGACTATGGCCAACACAGTTGATGAGTAGTCCATAACCAATGGTAAAACAGTGTCGGTGTCTAACAAGGCTGATGAGGTAAAACAGCAGTAGTGGATAGATAACTCTGCCAATAAGAAGGCTCAGTCTGAAACCACAACGAATGTATGTGGATTTAACGAGGTTACACAGGGCTCTGATGTTTTCCACCCGTGTAGCGAGGGAGACAGAAGAAAGGTCCTGGTAAAGATTGGAGCGCGGCAGGCCGAAAAAAGTGTAATCTAGGGCGGAGATCTAGGGTGTTATGTTTTTATCTTTTTTGTTTTCTAGTCGATTTTAACACAGGTAGGGCTCTGTGTAAAATTAAGATGTGTGCAATAAAGTAGCGAGAAGAGTATGTCTGCGCAGTTAGAAAAAAAAACGGGGAAGAAAAAGCCAGGAAAAGACATGTTTTTCGCCGAGGTAACGATCCCCTTTTTGATGCAACTGAAATGGGAGAAGTAAGAGAAGTAATGACTCCAGACAAAAACGCACAAGATTTGTCGGTTTTATTGAAAAGAATGTATTTCCCTTGATTACATAGTCAACATTAATTGTATTTTGATCTGCAGCCTTCTTCAGCTACACTCTACACGTCCTCGTACATTTCAGTTGTATCTGTGTCATTGAAATAGTCAACCATTCGCATTGCCTAGTCGTTTTACCGACGAAAACCGCCTGCGTGCCCAAGGTGTGCCTATTTGGAGCCTGTCGATCCAAATAACACCTGTCGCTGGCACGATTACGTCTTTGTTGGGGATATCCAGGGCTTTCATCTCCATCCGGTCGTCACGTAAGAGCGTGAAAGCCACAGTTTTCTTTCTTGGTTTCCAGGAGTCAAAGGTCTCCTCACCATAAATGGAACAGGTAACGGTCGAGCTCTTATTCCTCCCATTGACTGGGAGGACACATGGTCCTTGCGTCAGGCTTTGTATGTCGTAGTAGCAAAAAGAGATATTTCCTGTTGTGCAGTAGAGCTTCTCTATACTGCATTCGACGTGGTCATTGCCGAGTACTGGGGACGCCTCGGTGCGTATCATAATACAAATGACTGACATTATCGTAGTAAAGTGGTTTTCCCAACATACATGACCTTAGAACTTTAGAACAATTCAACTGATTTACAAATTCCAGGATTTCCAAAAAATAGAATACAAGCAAAAGATTTACTACAGAATGTGATAACTGTTCCCCTGACTGTTCCCTGATTTCCTTCCTACGTTTGATACGTTTGATAGACGAAAGTAATTATTATTTCACCATTTAAGGGTCTTCAGACGCTTCAGACAAGGGAAAATCTATTAGTGCTGCTGGTGGAAATCGAAGTGGAAATAAAACGTTCTTCTTTTCGAGACAGCATCTCAGGTCGATGGATTATCCCTTTTTTTGGTATCGTCTACGATACATTCCTCTACTCATCTATGGCACTCATCACTTAGCGATTTTCCGCCGGTCAATTAGAGGAAGCATGGGGCCTGCTTGGAGTGGTCCCACAGCTATACAGTGCTGTGAGTTGCAAGGGAGCCCCAGCCTTGCACAGTCTGTGTAACTAGGGGAAGTATGGTTCCGCTTTGAAGGACCAAGAGTGGCTCGAGTGGCTATTACTTATTAGAGAACCATAGTACTACTGTAGTTTGGCACCAACTCGGACGGGTGCGCCAGGTCTCCGCAACTTACAGCTTCTAAGATAGTTGAATATTTGAATATTTAGTAAATATCTTTGTTAAGAGCTCGCCAAAGGAGATACTTTGCAAGAATAGTCGCTCTTCCCGGTCCAAAGTGGGTGCCATCAGGGGGCTCGTCATACATTGGATTAGCAATGTTTCCTATATTGATATAGGTAAGGTTCTTTTCTCTGCTTACTATTTCTAGAGTGTGATTGTACTCGTCCAGTAGTACCGGCGTACGCCAATCCGATACAGGACAGCCTGATTTTGTAGGAATTGAGTTTAGACTAAATACAAAAAGCCTTGCATTGGCTTTACTGTGATTTCTAACCATATCAATCTGGCGAGACACTGATCGTCCGAAATAATCAGGTTGGTCGGCATATTTTTTCCTAACTGCCGCTCCATTCCATTGTCCAAAGTTTATAAATATATGAGTGCAGTTGGCAAAGGCTAGAGGATATTGGGATTTGCGGTAGTCTCTCATAGACTTAATTGGTTCTTTCCTAATATTATTGTTGATGTACATTTGCTTTACTTCAAGAACATGGGCCCATACCTGGGATATATAGCTCCAATGCTTTTTGCCATACTCTAACTTTTCGTTTGACACGTTGTTGCCGCTCGCATCTGCCCCAGTCAAAGATCGAAGAATAGGCCAGGAAATATACAATGGGAAAGAGTCTCCAAAGAAGCACAATTTGCATTGTCGTTCCATGTGTTTTTGTGCCCCTAGTTGCTTGGAGAGTTCATCTATCAGCTTCGGAAAGGATGGGAAGATGAATCCAAATTCGTAATCTTTGAAATAGTCGCTGGAAGACCAGTGATACACCTGACGGGGATCGTTAAACGGTATATCAAAACTTTGGTATCGGGTGGGCAGCATTCGAGCAGGGTACACATCAGCTTTCTTTATCCAATAAGGGCATTTAGTCCTGAGCTTAACGTCATTACACGGCTTCACCGTAAGATAAGTAGCAATTTTCGTGTCAGTTTTGGTATCTCTTCTCCATGTAAAAGTAAAGACATGGTTAACAGAGCCACATGCAGGGGGAACAACGCACTCGGTATTGTTCGCAGCAAACCCACCCCGTTTCCCATTACAGAGTAGGAACTGTATGTCCAGGAAATAGTCTCCAAAAACGGGTAGATCAAATTCGTAGTAAACAAAAGCAAGAGTGTTTTTGGAGTTGCCCGCGTTCTTCCAAAGTTGGGCTGTATTGGGAGAAGGTGTATGAGTGCCGGCTGTTTGTTGTAAAAGAGCACTTCCAGAAAGACGTATTATGAACAGAGGAGATTTACAATGAGACTTGACCGATAGACGAACAGAACATGCCCCCGAAAGGTTGTTAATAAGTAGTTGAGCTTGATCAATATTTTTCATGGCAATGCATCGCTTGTAAAGACCAACTCGTATTTCTGGTAGGTCGTTCATCTGGCGAAGGGGAATATCATACAGGCTGTGTGTCCAATTCTGGCCCTTCTTCATCTGCTCTTGTTTGTCCGGTTTGTCCAGTATAGCTTTAGAAGTGAAAGATATTTTGGAGAAATTCCTTTCCATGTACACCTGTGCCTCCCAAAAATATATTGCATACCATGCTACTAAAAGAAACACTACTACAAGAGTTGTGACCAAAAGTTTTCCGCGATTAACCTTATTTTTGGCGTTTATCGATGTAATGAGCTTATTAATCAGGTTATTAATTGCAGAGTGAATAGACTGCAAACGAAGCTGCAAATTATCTGTGAATGTCCCTTTTATTCCCTCCTTTTGCTCCTTTCCTTCCTGATGCACGTCATGTTCACAAGAGGACTCAAAGGTGCTAGAGTTCACAATTGTCTGGGACATCTTTCGGCGTAGTATGAGATTCACAAAGGAGAAAACCAAATCTTGAGGTCCATATAGTATAAAGTACCAAATGAATAAAAGGAAAGGGTCCTCTAAGGAGAGAGGGCAAAAAAAAATAAATATTGGTATGAGATTTTCCAAAGATTAGGTCGAGATAATCGCTCTGAAAAAAGAATCTTTAAAATCACAACTTCGATTACAAAACATGTAAATTCGCATCGCTCGCATATACAACAGCAAAGACAACAACTAACGATGTAAGTGACAAGCGCCTGGACAAGCGTTATTTCCTTTGGGCTGCTATTGGCTGCTATTGAGATCTCCGATTGAGATGGATTCTCTGCAAGTGGGAGAGTTCCAGCCTCCAAGTACAATGCCAGGTTCAATGATGGCTATGAGGAAAGCTAAAAAGATATTGACCAGAAATCCAAAATGGAAGAGGAGGGAAACTCAAAGAAAAGAAAAAAGGGAACGAAACTTCGGAACGCAAAAGGCCAAAGGACAAAGGGGCTGCGTTACAAAGTTTATTCTATTTTTGGTTCTCCCCTGGTTCTCCCTGTCCCCTTGTCCCTTATCGAGCGATACCTCTGTTCTTCCTGACCAACACCGGAACTTGTGGTCGTATACATAACCCTAAAGAAGAAAGTTGCGATGAAGTCGACCTTTAGGTGAATGGATAATGGACAGCGAGTTAGATTGACATGATTGACCTGACTATTAGGCCAGGTGGTCACTCACAACAGGACTCGCAACTCACAAGCAGACGCCAGACTCACCCTGTGTCTCACGAGAACGGGTTTATATTTAGATTGACCGTATGCATAGGAGCTATGCATGTATTTTGTATTGGTGATGGAGTGCAATACTTTCACGTTGACGACTTCGGCGAAGAATGTTGGAGGGTTGGAGATACCTGGACCGATATTGACGCTCAGTATGCATTTGCGGGTGGTGAGTTTCATGGAGCTGAGTTATTGTATATATATCATTGTAAGTAATATTATTAGAGCTTGTACAAGGGAATAAAAATGTCCATAATTGTGGATGAAAAAGAAAAAAAAATACAGTGATAGATATAAGCAAAGGCCTGAGCAAAGGTCCCACCCGTTCCGGGCAAAGACGCTAACTCAATCCATGATCACTATCACCACTCTGTCCGTTTTGGACCGACAAGAGTACGTGTTATGTACAGTATCCTGTATCTTCCACGGAACACGAGAACAGATTTTAGATTGATTATTAAATACATTTATTAAGTAGAGACTGTGATAAGGTTGTTGTTCAACAAGGAGAGACGTTCTTCAAGATAGAAACATATTGCTTGGCACTGAGATGTACCGTACGTCTTACATGGCTTGTGTCCTTCGACAAAATGGTCATCGGATGGTCATGCTTGATATCTGGCTTGATAGCCTCAAGAAATTGTTGCAAATAAGCTTAGTTGATGAAACCTTGGATCAAATTGCGCAGCTAAATGACTGCGTTGGTGACCTCGCTTGGTTATTAAAGGAAGTCAGGCCAAAAGTCAGTCTCAAGAGGGTGGCCATTGTTCTTAGGGATCCCAGAATTATGTTTTGGCCGAAGTTTCTTAAACTTCGAGCCTACATCAACGGAATATTCAGCAGGGCAAGGATACAGAATTTTTGTATTGTCCACATTCAAAGCAGTTCGGATATTGCTGTCATTCAAAATTTTCGTTCCCTCCCTTGTGTAGTTGGCCTTCACTTTTTTTGCATCTTTGAGCAAATTTACTTTTCCTCCCCCAGCGTAATGAGTAGTCAGTACCCCATAAAGCCCAAGATAAAAAGCATCGATGTTAACGTGAGCTACATAAGGATGCTGTTTGGCCATAATACCGACTACATCCATATCGTTTTCATAATAACTTCCGTGCCACCATTCCCTCAAAAAGTGAGCCATTAGAGGATGCCGGCAGTTGAGCAAGAGCTCACCGTTTCCAATATCACTCGAATAGTATTTCCGTTTGACAATCCTTATTAAGTCATACCCCGCAGCTATCATCCAACCAGGCGATTTCTCATTGTGATAGGTAATTAGCTCTTCCAAAGTGACCGAAGTCTCGCGAAGGAAAACATCCGTGTCTAAATATAAATGATAATCGCATTTGTTTTTCCCGGTATCTACACCAGAAAATCCATCCACCCCACAAATGCTTGCAATAACAGACGGCCTTTGATGCAAAGAATTGCAGGTTGAGTACTTGTAGCGATATCCATTTGCAATGCTCCATCGATACAGTTGGGTAGCTGACACCAAAACATCTTCCCGTGCTATTCTGTTGTCAATTTGCGAAACGCATATTTTGGCTGAGGTCTCTTCAATGGATTGAACTGGATCACTGCCACCATTGCCTTTATCTTGCTTGACACCTTGTTGGAGCATTCTGTACTTGTACTCTAATTCTCCTTTGCTTAACGGTGTTTTATCAAGGGACACTATTTTCATTTGCCAATCTTGTATCTCATTCTTTGTATCCAGAAATTTATCTACATGCTCAAATGATAAATGAAGCGTATTTTTTGGATGTTGAATAAAAAAATATGCCACGATGTACAATAGCAAAAGAATGCATGCGAATCGTAGAGTGGAGGCAGATTTAAAGAAATATCTCCTGAATGTACGACCAATTTGTAGGGGAAAATTTATCATGTTATCGAGAAATACAGCAAAGAAGTGGTTTTCTTGTTCAATTGATATTTGGGGTGGGTGTATATGTTCAGGTATATGTTCCACCTTGTGGGGAGTTGGGATCCTGCTTCATCAATAGCCAATGAAATACAGCAGAATTGCAAAGGAATTGATTTAAACCCAAAGTGGCACAGTAGAACGAACAGGAGGTGACGGGTGTGTGTGTGTGTGTGTGTGTGATGCGAGCACTTCCTGAAGAATAAAGAATGGATAATCTACACTCCTTGTTAAATTAAAGGTGGTCTGAGGCCTTCGCCATCGGCAACTTTGAAGTTCTGACTTCGGTTTTGACTGTGGAATGGGGGCTAAATATAAACCATAATAAGGGGATAATAATAAAATAATATGTCAATTAATCAACACAACAACCAGGTGTTTATTTTTAGCGCGCCTATTCAGGGTAACATTTGAAATAGATAATAAATAAAATAGATTGACTATAATGAGAAGTTCAGAGGGCGAATGGCCTTGTGAAAACAGAATTTTCAAAATAGTTTTAGTTCATTGGAAACTTCCAACACCGAAATCCAACACCCGCTCTCAACGTTATATCCCGACAAGTATTAATAGAGTGTGTAGTTTAATCTTTCTTCGGTGTACCTACGAATTACCCGAATTACCGCTATGCGCTATGAACCGTATCCACTTAATCCGGAATGCTTGAATGGTGATTAGAAATATTATTAGACGCTGGTGATTGTTAGAGAAATGAAGTCCGACTTCAGTACCTTTGTCCCCCCCTTGTGCATTTATGTTTTGACGCGAGTAAAGAGCTTTCTCTACACTAGGCGCGCTGCCTGTCTTTCGCTCCTTGTAATCTTAGGCTTCCTCTGCATTCAAGTCAAAAATGGCCACGAATCACTGTCCCTGTCCATGCAGGCATACCTAAAGTTTCAAAATTTATCATATGGCTATAATTATGCTAGTCTTAACGCTGAACAAGACCGTTTTGGGAGGGTGGGTGCGCATGAAGAAAATAATGAATGGGCTATGTCAGTGCCAAAAGAATTCGCAAAAGAAGCACTCGCCAGTAGCAAAAAGATGCCACACAATACGGAAGCTTCTTCCGAAGAGAGTCTAGTCTTGAATGACTTTATTCCTTCCATGCATAAGGATAATTTCGGGAAAGTTAAGTTTGAAAAGCAGAAGTTGCCAGCTGAGGCTTTACACGCTCTTGAAAATCTCCCTTATAAGACAAGTTTGCATATTGAGGATGTTTTTGGTTCTATAAATATTGCTTTTGGGACTCGCAAACAGACATCAAGGACAAAAAAAAAGTCATGTTGGCCTAAAAAGATAAATAAGCTTCTTCATTTTGTGTGGCTCGACCCCAAAGGTGATTCAAAATCGCCACTCCCTAGGATATTTGAAAAGAATCTTCAGAGATGGGCAGCGTTCGCCCCTGAGCACAAGATGTACTTATGGCGAGACACACAGATTAATCGGCTAATACGCTCCATTGGTTTGGAAAAGCTGTTTCAGAAGTTGACCTTGATGGTATTCAAAGCTGACTTAGTTCGGTACATTATTGTATATTACTTTGGAGGGACTCCTCTTGATTTGGATCTCACCCCAGTTGTGCCTCTAAATTTTTGGTTTGGTTCTCATGAATATGGGTTCCCTTGTAATCAAAGCAAAGAGTTAGAACTATTGGCTGCCCCAGAGTTGTGTCGTCAGCATGTATTTCAAATGAGCGGTTATTCCGTAATGAAAGGAAGCTTTATTATTCGAAGGACCTTGCAGAATATGTTCATTATGTTGGGAAAGTATGTTCTGAATAAGCCCCTGTCCTCGTCACAAGTGAAGCGGCGTGTGATAGGCATAACTGGTCCGTATGGCTTCGCGGCTGGAATTGTTTCCTTCTTTAACCTTAACTCGACAGATTTCATTGACAGGAGTTTAACCAGCATGGACAATATTACCATACTTGAAGACAAATATGGATTTTTGCCCTATGGGGACGTATTCTTTGGCAGAATTTTGCATCAAAGTGTTAATTTGTGGCATCCGACATCAAAGATAGAAAATGTAAAGAATAATACTGGAGAATTTGCTTTTAGTTTAGAGTATTTAAAAAGAAAACGTAAGCAATACTCATCAGGAATAGGACCATGTGACGACACAGACATGAAAGGAAAGAGGGCAAGGCATTTTTACGAGCAAAATTACTTGTACAAAAACTGGGAGGATTTCCACACTTGAGTTGCAGTTATTCTACAGCACATAGAGTACTTGCCCAAGGTGCTTGCCATAAGAAGCATGGTACTCGAGACTCAAATCAGTAAATGCTCTTCGGTAGCTCTATTTTACAGTGTGTCTGTGTATGTAAGCACACCGTTCATGCCACTTAAAATTGTCACTACTACTCGTAATAAAGGCGATTATAAGCCTTCCACTTATTCGTAGAAGGGCAGCGCAAGAACACATCCGTATGGTCCCTATTTGTGACTACATCTAACACAGATTCCTTCAGGAGACTTTCTTTGTTTAAAGCTTCTGGATAATGATCCATGTAATCTTGGAGAATGCTATTGATGCTACTCTTTCCCGTTGATGGAGGATGCTTATCCGCTTGTTGGAGATAGCTCATCATCTTCCCGTATACCCCAAAATTAATTATGTCTGCGCTAATAAATTTGTGAAATGGGCGATAAGAGGTCATGAAATCAAACATTTCAGGATCTTTTTCCCTGTGAGTGTATTTGGCAAGTTCTTGAAGAAAAATCCGGGTTTTGGAATGTCTGCAGTTGATAAGATATTCTGCCCCTGAGACAGTGTTCAATACTTGTCCCTTTTTGATACCTTGTACGGAATTCCACCCAGCAATAGTCATCCAGTCCGGAAGTTTTGCATTGTGCCATGAAATAACGTTTTCTATTTTCGCTGATGCCATTTGTGGGGCAGCAATGGGACCCACTACGTACACATACTCACAAGCATTTCCTTCAGGCCAGGCCTCAGGCTTCCCCATATCAAAACCTTGAAGTTGGCAAAGACCTCCCGCTAGGAAGGGATTTCGCGATGTTTTGCAGTTTGTGAATGTATATCTGTACCCATGCCTAAGGCTCCAGCGAAAAAGTAGAGTTCGAGAAGCAACAACTTCTTCAGAGTAGTTTTCATCTGGATGTGACTGCAAAACACAAATGGGAGAAGTCCGGGTGTCTGAACTGCTCTCCCATAGAGGAGCTGGGGGGACCCAAGTACGGCTTTTAGTGCTTCTCAAAAATGCAATTTGAGTTTGTTTCTCATTAAAACTGATAGGAATGATAGGATATTGAGCTCCAAATTTGGTTCCGCCAAGTTTTGCCCGTTTTTCCCGAAGGTTTGCTTCTTCATTTTTGGATTGTTCCAATGATTCACTATGCGCAGTTCCCTGAAGTAACGTTTCGGGACTAGACAGGGCAAATGCCATCAATGATAGAGCCAAGCCAGCAACTAAAATGGAAATGCACAATATGGTAAAAATATTACTGCTTCGAATCTGTGTTTCTTTGATATCAACATTGATGCTCTGTTCTATTCTGGCTGCTTTGTGTGGGCCACGTTCCTGGTCATCACCAGCCTCATTTATTTTTTTTTCGATTGTGTCTTCGTCATTCATTATGAGAGCGTGTGTAGACTATCAGATGGTCATCAATTCCAATGACCTCCAATGTGTTCAATCTTTATGGCGTGAGAACTTTTGACTAATCTTCCAGTAATCCTCAAAACAGTTACATTCGGAGGTTATATCTAGATTTGACCGGGATTTGACCTAGATCCGGGCTCTGGAGTAGCTAGTGAACAAAAAACACTTATCAACCTTACGTTTTGCTGTTTTGCTATTTTCCTCGTATTTCATTTGTTTTTTTTTTCTTGTCTCCCGCCTAATTATGTGAACGAAGAAGGGCTTAAAGAGTTTATATAGAAGGTACTCAGGAAGGTACAGTAGTGACAGGTTGCCCATAGAGATAAAGTTCAATTAAGTAACGCTAGTTAGGGTTACAGAGAGATGAGCAGAATATTAGCTGCATCAACATAAACATAACTCAAATTTCAAAGGTGTCTATATATAGACCTTTTAGTTTTGGTGAATGGTCCTTCCTTGGTTGACACCGGTGACAAGTGACAGGTTACAGAAACAATAATAAAAGAAAAGGCTATATTTAGCCATTTAGCCGAAGAAACATAAACATGGCTCAAAGTTGTTTGCAGCCTTGTACTTCTTTCCTTTTGACTTCGAAGACGGAAGAACTATACCATTAGTTATTAGTTAACGCAGTAATCTGCCTGTGGCCATACTTTTGAAGTCGAGTAACTTGTTGATTTCAGGGCAGAAAATGAATTGTGATAGTGATTCCAAGGCAAATTCAAAGATACTGCATTCCGCTTTGCGGGGCATGTCCCATGGTGTTCCTGCACGAAACCGTCGGCTTTGCGTCATCGCATTCCTGATAATTGCATTAGCTTTATTGTTTTATCTATCTAATGGGGAATACAGCAGCAAAGCGTCTAATGCCACAACTTATGCCAAAAAATCTCTTGGATTTCCCTTTGTGCCTTCAAGACAAAGTTCCACAGTATCAATCAATTCGGTTATAGAGTCAATTTCATCAGCAGCTTGTAGAAGCGAGGAATATAATGTGAAGTCGAGCCTGATGAGCCCAGACCCTCCTGTGTTTGTTATTTGGGCTGACGAAGAACTTTCCAAAGAGCAACTATCGATTGTATTGCAAAAAGGTTGCGAAGTTCTAATTTACACCTCAAGGAGAAACAAAGAGAGCAAGCTAAATAATCATAATACAGACAAAAGAGTCCGTTTGGTCATTGCAGAATCGCCTTTTCGGGCCACCAATGTGGAGAGCCAAATAATGCTTTTAAAAAACGCAATTGGAAGCTCGAGGAAAATAGCAGCACTTACTATTTTCCCATCCAGCACCCTTTCAATATCTCTAATTGGTCAGATCTTAGTATCTCTTGATGACTTTTTCAAATGGGGATTGATATCATCAGTGTATATACACTGCTCTGAGTACGATGAGTATTGCCACACAGCTAAAGAGGAGGCTGTAGAAGATATTCTATGCAATCATTACGACTTTGTATTGAAAGGGGTAGAGACACCTTACGCATCCTTGCCTCCATCCAATATTCCATATTCTACCCCAACAATGAGATTGTTTGCACATGAAAGACAGCGGCATTTAATGCATATCAATGGCATCATTACCAGAGCTTTTGTGGAGCATGGGGATATTGTAATTCCATTTCAAATGTCGGTCTTTCGAGCTGAAGTAGATACATGGGTCAGCGGTTCAATAATCAAGAGAGGCTTCTGGCAAAACTCCCTTGTTAAATCAATGGGGAAGTTTGGAGTCCTTGACAAATGTGTGGAATACGAGCAACTGTATAAAGAAGGAAAAGCTATTGGCAAGCGACCATTGTTCGTTGACATTGGAGCAAATGTTGGCTATTTTGGTTTTTCTGCAGCTGCCCTAGGGTGCGATGTTATCATGTTTGAGATGCAAAATGATATAACTGCAATGCTGTACGAGACAGCAGCACTAAATCCTACCCTTTTCAGAGGGCGAGTAAAGATTATTCAAGGGGCTATCAGCTCAAATGAAGATAAGTATAGCTCGTACACACCTCACGACACTAACAAAGGAATGACAAAGGTTAGTCATGGCGAAAGCTCGAGTAGTGACGAAAACAGCTCTATACAAGTTCCCAATATACGTCTTGATGAACATATTAGTAGACCCGCTATATTTGTCAAGATGGACATAGAAGCAAGTGAAATTCACGCATTTCAAACAGGCAAAAATTTCTGGACCACTCACAAAGCGAAGTTTGGTGTAACTGAAATAAGACATACACAAAACGATGTTATTGATATTCTTGAAAAGTTTGGGTACCAGATGTACACCAACCCATCACTAACAGAACCAAAAAGTGTTTCAGAAATGAAAGAATATATCGCCCCACTGAAAGGAATGCGAATACGAGACATCTATTTCACTAGCAACTAACAAGGCATAAAGTCGCGCAAAAAGACAGTTAAAAAAAAGAAGAAAAAGAAATCAACGTGTTCGCAAGAGGAAAGCTTGTCCCCTAGATTTTGCCCTTTGCTTGTAACTTCGACTTGTAACCTGAAGAACGTTTTAAGAAGAAAAGGAAAAGCTTGATTGCTGTTGGTGCGGACTGAACTCTGGGCGCTGGCTGGCATTTGGTCCCCGAATTGGTCTGGCGGACTGTGGATTCAGTAAAAACAGGAATATGAAAATATCAAATAAAGAAATAGACGATAATTAAAACCATTTGCCCGATGTCTCTAGCCTCTGGTCTCTAGCGATTGTTTATATATGCACGATGGCACTGGAATCCTGTTTTTGGCCCATTAAAAGGTTGTTCCAAGAGTGTGAAAGACATAAGAACAATCAGTGACCGGCTGAGGCCCAAAGAGGATATGCTGGTAATTTCTGGAAAAGCATCATGGTGGTTTTAAATCACAAGACTCGGTTGCATCGTCATGGCCCGCTCGATTTCAAGCCCGACGGATCAAATTTGTGGTCACTTACATTCGGTCAAAAGACAACGCCTTGGCAGACGGCCTCTCTCGTCTTTGCGATACGCTTCAACTGCCAAATACCTCGTTTTTGATCCCGGTTCCTCGATCCGGACGCAGCCGGCCTGAATTCGTTTTCCCGGGACTGGAACAAGGAACGGTTGGTTTATGGCAACCCCCCTTGGGTGTTGATTCCCAAAGTCCTACAACTGGTACGTTCCCTGCGCAGATTCACCAAAGCTGCTTGGTTTTGCACGTGGTCGCTACTTCTAAACCTTGCTTCTAAAAATTGTTTGCTTAAATGGGTAACTCAGAGGCTCAGAGTCCATCATTTCCTAATGAGCGCCACAGAACGTATTTGGCGATAAGCGTAGCTAGCTCTGGTCCCGGATGAACTGTATCGGGAGGTTCATCGTAGGTAACCCCTGTTATTACCCTCGTGTCAATGTAGGTGATATTCTCACCTTGACTTATTTGCCCGAGTTTCTCATTGTACTCATCGATAAGTAGCTGATGTCGCCAATCTTTTGGCGGACAGACTCCTCTATTTAGCGATATTGGATTAGAAAATGCGTTGATAATGAAAACACTCGCTCCTGGTGAGATATTGAACTTTACCTCTTTCACTTGTTTCCTTACTGACTCACCAAAAACGTCCGGGGTATCAGGATACCCGTTCGGGAAGCCCGCATTCCATTGCCCAAAACTAAGAAAAATGTGTGTGCAGTTTGCAAAGAGAGACTTGTACGAGGTAGAAGGTATGGAAGCGTCGTACTGTCTTTTCATTCCTGCCGATGAAGGCATAAAGGAAGGAATTTTAAGAACCCTTCCAGACGTAATCTGTGGCCAAACTTGATTAATATAGCTCCAATGTAACTTGGCCTTAAGACCTTTATCTGCTGAGACGGTAGCATTAACAGATACGTCTAGTATTGACTGCAAAATGGGAAAGGCGATATAAAGTGCGATGGAGTCACCGGCAAAGCACACTTTTGCCATTTTCTTTGTATTTTCATTGCCCTCAATTGCAGCAAGCTTAAGAGAGAGACCCTCGAGCAGCTCCGAAATTTTTGGAAATTCAAACCCGAAATGATAATCACGAAAATGCTTATTGGATGTCCATTCGTACCACAATTGTTCATCACCGACTTTAGCACTTGAAACTTGAAAGCGAGTAGGCAAAAGCCGGGCCGGAAAAACATCTGCCTTCCGTGTCCAAAAGGGACATTTCCCCATTAGCTTGCTTGAATTGCTGATGCATTCTTTGAGATACTTGGGAGTGTTAGATTCCCCATACTCATTTGAAACCCCGATAGATACTTCAGGCGCGTTGGGGAGGACTTTGTTATTATTTACTGCCTCTTGTTGTTGCATTTTCTGTAAATCTTTTCTCCATTCAAAGTTAAACTCTCTGTTTACTGAACCACATAGGGGAGGAATAACACACTCGTCTTTTCTTGCAATAGAATCGCCTGGTTTCATGTTACAAAATACAAACTGAATATCCACAAAGTAATCCCCATATCGCGGGAGAATAAAGTCGTAACGAAGGACGGAGCCTTCGTGGCCTTCCTCCCACAACAATGACCCATATCCCTCACCAACTCGCTTCTCCTCCGAAAAATTTTGTTTCTTTTTGTTTGCCATGATCAGAGCCTCCCCCGATAACCTCACAAGGAAATGAGGATCCATGCAAAGTTTTCGTTTGATTCCAATCTGTACCTCCCCTTCCCCGGTATGTGTATTCAACAGCAACTTCAGTTGCGTTATCTCCTGGTGCTTAGCACATCGTTTGTATATGCCAGGATGAGTTATGGATAGAGGCTCCGGGGGACCACGAATTGGGAGACTAAAGACTTCAATTGGAGATGTGTATTCCTCTGCGTACTTCCTTTGGGAGACGGAGACATTACTGATTAGAAAAGGTGATTGACTGTAATAAACCGTGCCCAAATCGAATTTGAATAAAAGAAATATCAATAAAGACACAACGAGAGTCAAGCAAACTGTGGCTATTGGGACTATGATCGCACTTCCCTTTTTTGATTTGGGAAAATGAAGGAAGCTAAATATTCCACGCATGATCAATAATCCTCGACTTCACCCCTGCCCCTTCAACTGCCCGCCTTCACCTAACAATGATAAGAGGCATATTAGAACATGAAACAAATCCAATCTGCAAGAAAGGAGCAGGAGGAAGCAACTTCTTCCCACAACACAACCCCTTTATACTGTCAGCTGTGTGTTTCTCACATGGCCGCGGTCCGCGGACTCGATCATCATCACCCCAACCCACAATGTACGTACAGACTACTTGCGGCGGACAATGAAACCCCCTCCTCAGTCCTCCGTCCTCACCCCACTCCCCTCACCCCACTCCCCTCACCGGTCACCCTACTCCCCGCGAGGTACTCGAGAGGAGGTCCATAACCTTATTCCATATATGGAAGTAATACCAAAAAAGCCAGTGACATGTGGGGACTGGGGTGGCACTGCTCCCCTGTTGAAAGCTACTAACACTGACAAAAGACACTGAGGAATCCCTCTTTTCGTGGAGGAGAGGGACAGGGAGGGTTGAAAGATACATTGGGTGTTCTTCACTGCTGGCCTGCCTCGGTCGGATTTAGCAAGATTGGGTAAAGAAGTAGAATCCAATCCCTCAAATCAACTTATAGTTGCACTCAAACTCGAAATCATGATTTTCAGTCAAATGCGTGCATGTTCGCGTCGCGAAAAAACGCTTCTGTGTGTATTTTTGTGTTTGTGGGTTACAACACTCGCACGCTTTTATGATTGGGGATCAATTATCTTTAGCGGTAACCTCCGCCACCAACGGGAAGTCAAAAGTCATAGCTATATATCAACTCCTCGCATGATGATTAATTTTCAAAATGAACCACAAGAGAAAACTATTACCTACTATGGAGGCTGGCTGGGAAGAGAAGGAAGGGAAAGAGGAGTATTTCCTCCACATCAATTAGAAAGAAACAGGATGAGAAATGGTTGTGGAAAGATACCAGAAAGGTACTATTACAAAGCACAGCAACAGGCAGAGACAAAAACCTCATCAAGAGGAACAAAAGGTATGGCTAGGAATGCTGATTCCCCATTTCGCATTGTAGTCACTCGGCAACGAATGTCTGAGGTGGGCATTTGTTACCTGCGTAGACTTCTCGAGTACTACAAAGACAGAGGCTATCACATAATCTTTTTTGAACAGTTGCGGGGTCCCACTGTTCGCAGTGACTGCAAAAGGATATTGAAGATTGATAAGGATCCTGAAATCATTGCTTTTCATTACTTGCAGGAAGTAGAGCATAGATGGAAAGATATCAGCTCCCATCCTGCGTACAAATTTGCGTGGCTTCACGATCTTAACTATCCTGAACACATCAACTCCGCAATCAAATACTCCCGAAGCTGGCTACATGCAACTTTTCCGACCTACGCCGAAACATTTACAGATCTGGTGTCACCAGAAGTCTACAAAGGAAAGCCCTTGCCTATGCCCAAGTGCTTTGTAATCTCAAACGCGGCCCCAGATGAGTTTATAAGGGAACAACGCTACGACAAATTTAGTTCAAAAGTCAAAAAAGCACTTCTATCTGGAAGCGTCAGTAAAAAATGGTACAGTTTGCGTTACGAAGGGGTACAGTTGATTAAACAAAATTTCCCTCTGATTGAGAGAGTGGCAGGGAGCGGGGCTGGACTAAATGGAACGGATCCATCAGCAAATGCAGTAGCTTATTCCAAGCTCATTAATAAGTATCGTCTTGCTATTGCTGGAAGCACAGACGAAGAGAAAAGAAGACCATACATTTTGGCAAAGACTTTCGAGATCCCCGCCTCGGGGACTGCCATGATTCATGACCTTTTCATGGTGCCATATCTACGCGAAGAAGGATTTGAGCCGTATGTGCACTATATTCCGGCTACAGTTGAAACATTGAGCGATGTGATTGAAGAATGGCTTCAACCGGAAAAGGAAGAAAAACTCAAAGAAATTACTTTTGCTGGACAGAGACTTGTGATGGAAAGGCATCTTCAAAAGCACAAATTCAACGGATTTTTAAATTTTGTGGAAGATCAGCACATGCCGTCAAAAAGAAGGCTCCAGGGTCACGTGACATGACAAAATGAGATGAAAAAGAAAGGGGGGTTTGGATTTTGAATCAGATAAAACAAATGAGCACTGGAAACTTCATGTATCGCATCCTCCGAGCTGCATCCAGAGTAACGTATGGAAGAACGAAAAGGCTCCACACTCCACATGCTTTACATACTTTTCCAAGATAAAATTAATGACGGACGGTCTTAACCCTCAGCGTCATGTCAGCTAAAGGCTTGCGCAGTCACGTGAACGGTGCACCTTGAGTTCTAGTGTCCCTTGACCCGTTCCATGGACCCGTTCACCGAGCCACGTGACAGTTAAACGAGCCACGTGACAGGTGGATAAAAATAGAACTCAAAATTGAAGCCTCTCAAAAGAGGAAAAAAAAAAAAGCCTAAAGGTCGACTTGGTGGCAGTTTTCGCAAAAGTTTTTGTTTTCTTTGCTCTTTAATTTCCATTAACAAAGGGATGGGAAGAGAAGAGATTGAGTGCTACATTATATGTGATATTCATAGTAGCGTGGAGCGTACACAGAGGATGGGAAAGTAATAATTCCAAGAGGCTAGTCGCTGGAAGAGTGCCGGATGCGACACGTGTGTTGCACACGCTTATGAGATACAAACTATGCAAAGATGAGTACCTTGTCACTGGTCTTTGGTGTGGTTATTTGGTATAGCACAAGTGCTCTGTTTCAGAGCTTTGCGAAAGAAGCCATGTTTGAATTTCAGAACCCCTTTCTTGTAACTACGATTCAGCATGGTATGTGTGCTCTCGTCTCTTTACCATTCTTTGCTTGGGAGATTTTATCTTCAACTACAGCGAACATCTCAATTGGGCGAGCTCTATTTTCACGAGTCTCAGCTATTTCTGCTGCTGTATTTAGTCCTTGTAATATTTTCATTTCATTCCTATTTACCTTGGGAAATCTCTTAACTAATATTGCTTTGTGTGGGCAGGAACTGTGGTTAGTTAACGTTGTTAAGGCAACAGAGCCATTATGCGCCGCACTGCTTGTTTGGGTGACCAAGCGATCCTGCGGAACGAGAAGAGAAATTATGTGCTTGTTTATTGTGGTTTTGGGGGTGACCATGTCGTTCTACAAATCTAGTAGCATTTTCTCGAAAGGTGACAATACTGATAGCTACTTATTGATGCAAATATGTATTGCGTTTGGGGCAAATTTGTTTCTACAAGGGAGGAATCTTGCTGTAAAAGTATTAACCGAAAATAGTAATTTGGCAATGAAAAGGACTAATGAAGACTCTAAGGCCTTTTTTAAAGGCCATGTAGAAGACAAAAGGCCACTATTTCATTCGATCCATACCATCCAAAGTCAAACTGAGGATTCGTATACAGGTATACGAACTTTCTTTTTGACCAGTACCCCTTGCTTAATAATATCTTACTTCTTCCAGATAATATTGAACCATTTCCCCAGAGACGCGGTGTCTCAAAGTTATGAAACTCTACCTGAGCATATTCTTAGCGACCACCCCCACGTTGCGCCGCATGTGCTTTGTGGGTTCCTTTTCCTTTGTTACCAGCTGGCTTCTTTTTATGTCTTGGCTCATGTTTCTTCCCTTTCCCATTCGCTTTTAAACTGCGGAAAACGCGTCTTTCTAATCTTGACTAGCGCTATAGTCATTAAAAGTTCGTTAACTACTTCAGCCTCGGCTGGTGTGTGTGTGACTTTGTTTGGCCTCTTGTGCTACACTGGGGACAAAGCCAGAGAAAGGAGAACTTCAATAAGAGGTAGATCCACTTCTTCCAATGGTAGAACATTAATGCGCTTGTTGCTTATTCCCATATTTCTGTATATAATTTTCCTGCCATCCCTCAACAAGTTCCAGTGTAGTAGTACAGCTACTAAGGAGGATATGCATTTGGCTTCCTCTGAAAATGTGGTGGAGGTGGATACCGAGGTCGCCTTTTCAAGTTATGTTCCTAAAGACTTCTCTTCTCTGACTTCCGAATTAAGTCGCCGTGGGCTTCGCTTGCGAGGACAGAAGTATTGGTCTTCTGATATGGGTGAATTTTTCTTGCCAAAGCGTATTGCAGTTAAGAAAGAGCCCACTATGGATAGTACAGTTTCTGGAGGCCATGTGTGCCTCCGAATGTTTTCCAACACGAAGAATCTAGGAGACCACTTTAATGATATTCTCATTCCACTCATATCTGGCTTAGAGCCAAGGAAAGTTCTGGGGGCTACAGATATAACCCATGACGCGGACTGTAAACGTGGGCCTATTCTGTACGCAACAGGAAGCATATTACAGCTTTCTTCTTCGCCAGGAGCTGTTTTTGTGTGGGGCAGTGGATATATATCAAATAACATTACCGTGCATTTTGATTCTATGAAAGACGTGCATGTGAAAGCTGTACGTGGACCTTTGAGTTGTAGCATTTTATTTCCTAATCACACAAAATGCCCTGTAATATTGGGAGATCCTGGCTTACTTGCATCTAGCCTATATCAGCCCTTTAAACAGCCAAAGGTGTACAAACTGTGTGTAATTCCGCATTACATTCACCATAAACACCCTCTCATGAAGCACATATCTGTGTCACAAACCCATGACATGAAATTGATGGACATAACATGGCCTGCGTTCCAGTTTTTTAACACGCTTGTTCAGTGTGAGTTTGTTCTTTCCTCGAGCTTGCATGGTATTATATTTGCTGACTCGTATGGGATTCCAAACGCACATTTATACATAGATGGAGAGGTTATAGGAGACAACTTCAAATTCAAAGACTACTTCGGGGGTGTTGAAAGACAGTACGGCGACGGTATATCTGTTCTTAACTTGTCAGATGCTCTTGAAAGCTTTCCGTTGAGCCACGTAATGAAAACTATGTTTCAAGAATCCGCGGATTTAATGGTACAGTATGAGGCCCCAATTGTTGACCTCCAACAACTTTGGGACGCAGCACCATTTCATTGGAACGATGTATCACGAATAACTGAAAAGCAATACCTCGAGCAGGCTAGATTTTTTGCGAATCATCTCAGCAAACATCCACATACCTTGCTTACAGGACTGAAGCAAAGACTAAATCAACAACCTCATTTAAGAATGAATGCCAGGAGGAGTAAAGAGAAAAAAGTATCGGAGGTGCGGAGAAGTGCAATGTGGAGGCATCAACAAAGGCTTGATTATCTTTACCGGGCCAAACGTATCACTGCCAAGGTCCATCGTGATCTCACCCTTAAACTTTGGAAGGGCCAACACCAGGCGGTTTTGCAACGCTTGTAAATGAAAACCAATTTTAGGCAACCATGTTGCAAGATATCTGGCATAGTTACAAAGAGAAGTGTTATCCAGATGAACACCATTCCTAACTAACCATTCCTACTTTTAGAGGGTGCGTCTTTTCCAGAAAACAAGATGGCGTTACCTCGAAGCCAACTTCTGAGTCCCGATGTACCAGAACATAGACTACTGTACTATAAATCACATCCTCCAGGAACTCTTTACATTCCAGAGAGTGCCAAGCATTTAGATGAGCACAAAAGCATCCGTATATAAGCTTTGCTCTAATCCACCAAGCACTGACAACAACAACAAAAAAAAAAATGGAGGGGGGGGGGGCAATTCTCAAGCAATGAAAAAAGGAGATATTTATAGAAAGTATTTATGTACAAAGGGTCTTAAGGATACACTAAAGAACTCTGGTAAACTGCCCATTTCCTGTTTACATTGATACTGCCGGCGTTTGTTTGTAGTCTCCCTTTTTTGTATGCAGTTTCTCTTTGAGGTAATGGTCTAATAAATCTGTAACATTATTTAAACTAAGAGAATAGGAACCACAAACGTACACAAACAGAGATTCAACAAAAGCCACACAAAGTAAGCCAACAACAACAACAGTACAAACTAAACCAAACAAACAAATAAATACATAATAATAATGGCAAAATAAATAATGATGTCTGAACATTGAAATTGCCTGAGGGCAGGAGAGGCCGAAAGAGTTAGCAGAGGCCCGGTGACCTGGTAATTATCGGGTTCGCTATCAGTCCTGGTCAAACCGTTGGGTCAAACGAGTTAATGTAGTACCCAGCACAAAAGTTTAGAGTGAAACTTGGATCATGGAAGGAGTATGCTTAGACGGCCAGATGCAAATCCGCTCATCGAAACTGTTGCTTCACCTTCCTGGAGTGCAAAAGATTTGCTCTTACTTTTGGCATTCTGCTTACTTTATTTACAGTTCTTACGTTTTCAGAACCATACCGTTATCTAAATTTGCAGAACATGCCGTTTCATGTATGCGTGAGATTTCCAAAAAATTCAGATCCTAATTCAGATAGTGTTGCATTGAGCAACGATACGCTTTTTGAGGTAGAGTAAAGCTCAGAGTCAAACCTGAGAACATATATATGCATGCTCGTCAAAACACATGCTATCTAGAGATACACACGGGGCTGTGGAATACAACTTATTTTCCCAGAAGTATGACAGGGACAAAGGCTGTGTGCCAGAAATAAGAAAAGCCCCCAAAGTGCCAAAATGCTATATTTGGGTTATGTGTTTTATTTACTTTATTTTATTTTATTTATACCTTTCCAAGGCCACCCTACATTTCCCACCTTGGTCGTATTTTTTAGTATTGCCTTCACGAGACTTGAAGTTCAAAAGATTCAATGTTAGACATAAGCAAATGAAGGGAACATCCAAAATATCGCCAACTCAAACACAAAGCGAAAGTAATCAAGAAAAAACAGCAATGAGAGAAGATGCAGAGAGGGATTTGGAAATGGCCACGTCTTCTTTTACGCAAAAGAAGCAGCAAAATCCACTGCTCTATCACTGTATAGAAGGTGATGATTCAGTCTTTGAAATTGCCACAGATGTTGCAAAGTCGCGGCAGTTGATTGACGGCAACCCATGTGATATCGTGCTTTATTATAACTCTAAGGAAGATCCAGTTCTAAAAAAGCTTCGTAAACAATTTGAACAACAGTTGTGGCTGAAGCAATGCGTTGTGAAACATGCGTCATCACTTGGCTCTAGCACAGACACCAACACACAGCATAACGAAAAGGAAGGTAAAATACATCACTGCTATACATTGGTTCACATACCTTATCATCGAATGGCAATGCTGGCTGAAAAATTAAAGTTGAAATTATCTTTAAAGTCCCCTGCATGCGAGACGGACACGAGTTTTCAATCTTCAAGCCAAAAGAACGACGAAGAAGGGGGGGAGGAGAGGGCTCGTATTGAGGCAGCAACAAAGCGCATGAAAGCGAGAAATGCGTCCACGGCATCCCTTGGAGGAAACTTACAATCCTATGGAAATATTAAGTCGATGGCGTCTCTTCAACAAAAAGACAAGAATGACAAGGAACATAGAACGTGGACTGAGGCGTGGGATGGCTTTTCTAGTGCATGTGTGAGAAAATTCAAGGCTGGAGTGCCATTGTACCCCCAAAAGAATGAAGCACAAGAGAAAGAGGTTGTGGACTTGTACAAAGACTTTTATGCCGCAAATTTCAAGGTTGTCCACCAGGAAAAGTTTGCTGGATATTCACCCGAATGTCCAGAAATGGTCTTTTCAAATGCACAGCGCACACTGCTAGCAAAGGAATTTGTACATCGGCTTCACACAATGAGTTCAGGCAATGGGGATAGAGACACCTCAAAAATATCATATCAAGAAATGATTAAAAAGGGGGCATATGATGGATGCTTTGTTCTTCACACTGGTCGTCCCAAAGATACAGTCCAAGCAGCTACCTCTGACACTGTGTCAAAATATCCTCATATTCGATCGGCATTGTATCACAAATGGGCGCATATTGGAAATATTTTTAAATATCAACCGATTCATCTCATTCGCGAGTACTTTGGGGAAAAGATTGCCTTTTATTTTGCATGGATGGGATTCTATGTAACCTGGCTGATTGTTCCATCCCTCATAGGATTACTCTATTTATTCTACGGGCTTGGAACGTATGATGATGTAGATTTCTCTGAAAAGGCGTGTGCTTCCGGAAAGCATTTGTGCTCCACGACAGACGAAGACCTTGCCCCAGATACCCTTGAGACATTGGGAGAACAGTGTACAGGAATCAAAGCTGCCACTATATTCGACAATGAGTTGACAGTTCCGTACTCTATATTTCTCGCTTTATGGACATTCCTTTTGCTTGAGTTCTGGAAACGCACCACTACATTTTATGCGTTTCACTGGAATGTCATTGGCCTCCAAAATCAAGAGACTAACCGTGTGCAATATTATGGCACCAAAGAGACGTTAAATCCTGTCACTGGAGAAACAGAAGTGGTTTATCCCGCAAGTAAACGGCTACGAAAATACCTCGGTTCTTTTGCAGTTATCACCCTACTTACTGGCTGCGTCATTATTACCTTGATTGCCATTATTGTTTATCGCCTAGCATTGGCAAGTAGTGAGTCTACTGGAAAGTATGGCGAAGATAATAGTGATGGAAGATTGAAGGCGAATCTTTCTGCTTCAGTTTTGAATTTCGTTGCCATTGTCATTCTTGGTGCTATTTATCGAAAAGTTGCCGTTATTTTGAACGATTGGGAAAATCATCGAACTGCTTCTTTATACGAAGAACATTTGATTATCAAAATGTTCTGCTTTGAATTTGTCAATTCATATGCGTCTTTATTCTATATAGCCTTTTTTAAGGGTAATTTTACCGGAACTCCAAAGGACCCTATAAAACTGTTTGGGTATCGGAATGAGGCCTGCCCCTTTTATGGTTGCATGGCCGATCTCACGGTTCAGATGGCCATCATCTTTTTAGGAAAGCAATCTATAAGAACACTAAAAGAAGTTGCTCTTCCATATGCGCGCTATAAATGGGCCACTTATCGGCTTGGGGCAACTCCAAAGGATATGGATGCCCAATGGGATAGGGACTACACGTTGCAGCCTTTCATCGGCATGTTAAGGGAGTATTTGGATATTGTTCTTCAATTTGGCTACTTAACCATGTTTGCGGCAGCATTTCCCATCGCTCCATTCATTGCTTTAATCGCAAATGCTTGTGAAATCCGAGTAGATGCGATGAAGCTGCTGACAAAGACCCGTCGCCCGGCCGCTATGCGCGCAGAGTCTATTGGGTTGTGGGAAGGACTGCTTAAATTTATTGCCTATGCAGGCATTTTAACAAATGGCGCATTGATTGCTTTTCGATCCAATTTTGTTGCTCTACTGGTTTGGGACGATGAAGGTTACAATCGCGTGGATTACTTTGAAGGAAAATACGCTTACACATTTGAGATTGGACAAGGTCTAGGAGGATATAATGGATGCTATTACCAGGCATATCGCGACGAGTCTGGATTCAAGACCAAGTTCTTTTACCAGCTACTAAGTGCACAATTTATTTTTTTTGTTGCTTGGGTGGGATTTGTCTTCTTTATGCATTTGCTTATTCACCATTGGACCCCCAGAGTCCCTAAAAATATTGAATTGGCTATGCGAATTCAAGCATACGAAGCAGATCTAATAATGGAGGACGTGTGGTTGGATTACGATGAAGGGGAACTGGTAGAAAAGAATGAAAAAACGTCTGGAGAAGTGGGGATGAAAGGTCGTAGAATGAGTCGTAATACCGGAGCTATGCGTAAAAGGTATTCTTTAAAGAGTGATAATGGGGATGTGTGTAAAGACAAAGAAGGTGTCGGAGAGGTTGCTATAGAAGTCGTGGAAGATGTCATGAAAGAAAAATAAGTTTGAAAAAACTCAGTGGGGCTCACATTTATAGCGTTTGTGAAAATGTTTGCATGACATGTTCTGTCTGAAGGATATTTTCAAAGAATTTCGTAGTTACACTAAAGCGCCAATGCAGCAGTGTTGTTATTTCCATCTAAATAGCTTCGAATTTCGTTTTTTGAGATGATACTGATCGTTAACGAAATTCAAAAATGCAGTAAACTTGTTTTCTAGAAGGTGCCTATTCAAAACAAGCTGCTGTCCCGCCAGGGTAATCTGTCTCACCTCATTTTCTTTCTCGGGACTCAACCATTCCCGCACCACGTCTTTTAGGGTCTCCACTGTGGCAGGAATGTAATGCACGTACGGCTCAAAACCCTCCTCGCGAAGATAAGGAACCATGAACATATCGTGGATTATCGCGGTTCCTGAAGCAGGTATTTCAAATGTCTTTGCCAAAATGTACGGTCGCCTTTGAGCTTCATACGTGCTTCCCACGATGGCAAGCAAGTACTGATTAATAAGTTTGGAGTACTCCATAGCATTCGTGCTAGTATTCACTGTGTTGTTTAAATCTATACCTCCACCCACCCTCCTTTCGATTAGTTCAAATTTCGACTCCATCAGTCGAAGAGCTTCATGCCGTAGACTATACCAATGCTTGTCCACACTTCCCGACAGCAAGGCCTTTCTTTTCTTGTTGGCAAAATCTATTTTTTTTTGGACAAACTCTTCGGACGCCGCATTCGAAAGTACAAAACATTTTGGTACTCGTGCAGCCGCAACTGTATCTTTGTGCACTTCGGGAGACACCAAATCAGTAAATGTTTCAGGGTACGTGGCAAATGTAGCATCTAACCAGGTTTTCGAATATTTAACTGCCGGATAAATGTGTTGTGGATAATTCAAATCATGAAGCCAGGAAAATTTGTAGGCTCGGTGAGAAGAAATATCCCTCCATACATGATCCACCTGCTCAAGAAAATGGAATGCAATAACATCCGGATCTCGATCAATGTTTAAGTATCTTCTGCAGTCAGTTCTGACCGTCGGTCCTTTCAAGTCCTCGAAGTACAGTCTATAATACCCATACTCGTTGTAATACTCAAGTTGCTTTCTGAAGAAATGGATTCCGATCCTCGCTGTTCGGTGACGGGTGACAACTACACGGAAAATAAAATTAAAGCTAGTCGGAGTTGATCTACTTTGCAATGTATTTCTTTTTCCTTGTTTGGCTTCTTTATAGTATCTTTCAGGGATTCGGAAACAGCCATTCCTCATTGGCTTTTCCCTCCGCAAAAGATGAAGAGGGAATACTCCCCTCATCTTGCTGCCGTTGGACAAACTAATAGCTTCCTCTTCTTCTTGCGAATTGGGACCCTCCCTTTCTCCTTCTTTGTCAAGTAATGAATGCCCTGACTGTGCCTGAAAAAATGATGGTAATGAGATGTCACTTTGGTATAGCACGCTCCCCCTTTCATGCACCCCCGACCAATTGTAATACGTTGATAATGCCAAAAAGAACAAACAAAAAAAGATTAGGATCCGGAACTTTCTTCCAGAAAAGTAAGATAGGCGAAAGCGCCTGAAAAGTCCTACAAACATTTTCCCTTCTTCCAATCACAGCAGGAAAATCAGGGCATGGAAGCCACTGCCCACTGGCCACCCACCATACGTCATATACCTCCTTTAGTTTTACTCTTTAAATCCACACCACAAACAACAGAAGCCCTCACCTCTAGTCTTGGAGGTCATATACCTCCTTTAGTTTTACTCTTTAAATCCACACCACAAACAACAGAAGCCCTCACCTCTAGTCTTGGAGGTCAAACTTTGGCATTACTTGTAACTTGCCTCTTTCAATTCTTTATTATCTCCAGGCGGGGCATTTTAGCAAAGTGAAGTCGACACCCCTTCTATGTAGCTAGCAGTACAAGAAAAAATAAAAAACTTGAACGCCATTTTCTTCTTTAGGGTTATAGATATTATTGCAAATTCCAGGAGCCAATCAGAAGACCCCCTAAAAGTGTATTTAAATTGTCGATTAGTTAAGGAGGTATCGCTCGATAATTGCCTCGACTCTGGGGCCTGGGCCAGTGAGTCGTGTTACACCACTGGCCCACTGGACTCTGGAGTCTGGTGCACAAGTGTAGAGCAGTTTATTGAACTGTTGAGCTATTGATTAGCTTTCGACTGTTGTTGAGTAGATGGTCCCCAACAGCTTGACAGGATGTTTAGCACATGAATCACTCTTTTGTATTTATTACCTGCTAAGCGGCATAGGAGAATGAAAGAGGATGTAAGAAAGCTTCTTTTTGTGTAGTGTACCCAAAGATGCCAAAGCTATTTAAACTATTCTTTCAATTCAAGTTATGTCTTCGTACCTCAAAGGGCAAGTCACGTTTCTGGAAGATCTTAACTGTCATGGTTATGTTCGTAATATTATGTGCTTTACTTTTTCCTGGAGCAGATAATGACCAAACAAGCTATTTACGAACCTCCTTCATTCGCAAGAGAGGAATCAAAATGCCCACGACAATTGAAATTCATGACGTTCCTCTTCGTCGTTTGAGGGCTTTACCAACAACCAGAACTAAGATTTACAAGCGCTGTTTCGTGCTCAAGCATGTTAAAAGAATTCAGCTACTCATTGATACTACTTCCGGGGAGTGCTCTGTTCGCATAGCAGTCAGTACTCCTTGTGATTTACCTCATTTTGTAGTGCGTATGTCAGGAAGTGGACTTGCTGTACAAACAAAGGGTAGACTTACACCGTCTCTGGGTACAATGAAACTATGGAAGACTCTTGCGAACACCGACAGTCACGTCAAATACACATACTACGATATCACCCTGCCTGTTTACGGCGAGTATTTTCTAGACGTTATCTTTTTACTTTGTAATATGGAACGCGGACCGTCCGCTGCTAACAGTCCTGAGTGTGTTGTTCCCCCGGCATGCGGTCCTGTCAATGAGTTCTTTAACTTCAGATGGACCAATGAGCTGGACAGCAACAAAACTACAGCCCCAAACCAAACTTCGATTCTAAGAAAATGTAATGATGCTGAATTAAGGAAGGAGTGTCCTTATTGGATTAAAAAGACCGATGTCTATCCACCTCGTATGCTTCCGCATAGATACCAGTCTTTTGACATACCTTTCGATGACCCTCGTCAAGCCTACCACTGGGCCTCGAGCAACTTTTATAACGATTATGAATTTGGATTCGAGTTTCCATCTCTTCTGACACTACTTAATGAGCTGTCTAAACGGGTGAGTAAGCGCAAAACTTATAAAGTATGCTTCTTTGGGGATTCTTTCCCGTTATACATCTCCTGGCCAATACTGCGGGCTTTAACAGGGGCAGATGTTAACGGAAACAATGTTTCAGATAAGAGACTGGAAAATGGCAAAAAACATTGGAGCTATATATCGCAGGTTTGGCCCCACGATCTTAGTGTTAAACTTATGCACATTCACAATAACATATGGGACCAACCAGTTAAGAAAATGAGGGACTACCGTGAATCAAAATACAATATAGCTTTCGCAGGGTGCACTCATGTTTTCATCAACTTTGGGCAGTGGAATGGTGCCGCTGTAAACAAAAAAGTGGCTGACCCACCTGAGTATCTTAAGGAAGGAGTATCTCGTCAGATTGACTTAGCAAGGGCCCACAGTGAAGCCGATGCAAAACTCTTTGTATTTAGCTTAAATATTATTCCGATAAAATCCCATTGCCCAGTGATTGATTGGCGAACCCCCGTACTACTTGATGAGTATAACAAAGCTTTAGAAATTCTAAGCAAACATAAAAATGTTACGTATGTAGACATAAATGAAATAGCAAACCCCATGTGGGACGAGCCTCCTGATAGGACTCACTTCGGTCCCATGCGAGCAACAATTCTCGCAAAGTATCTTCTTTGGCGGGCCCTTGATAAGGACATATATTGAAGGAGTGGATATATCTCCTTGATAATAGCCAAAGCTGACACCATTTGTATAATACAAGCTTGCAATAAATTTGAATCTATGTACAGCCTAGTGAATATGAACAAAACAAGTTGTTACAAAATTGGGTTGATTGAAATTCAAAGACATATAAGTTAATTTATTTATTATGGAAATACCCACTTTTCCAGACGGACCTATTTGCTAATTGCTGCTGTCATACTCGTCAAAAGAATGAGAACTAAGTCGTAACACGTTTGTGGCCCGTCAAGGAGTTAACGTGTGATTTCCACACTCACCTTTGCACCAACTGCAACTAAGTTGATGGAGAATTGAGAATCAAATCCCAGTTTTTATACAAATAGTTTTCCTCGTATGAGTGCATGACCTTTACTTCATGCTCTGTGAATTTACAGCGAAGACTACGTGTTGTATGCCGCATATACTTTAGCTCATTCAAGTTGAATGTTACATTTCCCAGAGTACTTTTCAATACCTTACTCGCCACATTTCTGGGATGAACTGGATCCCACAAATTCACACTCTGATGAGCAATTCTGCCGTACATAAGGTCCCCGGATGGCAGGAACCCATACTTTCTCATATAGACACTCATCGTGTCTAAAGCTAAAATGCTTTCAATTGGATGAATTGAGGTAAGGTTAAAATAAGATCTTACTCCGGCTTCAAATCCACGGGGACCGGTAGTACGAATCACATTATACCTTACTCGCTTAGGGGGCAGATCCTTGCCAAGAACATAATATCCTAATAGTATGAACATATTTTGCAAGGTGCGGTAAAGTAAAGGGCTTCCTTTCATTACTGAATATCCACTCATTTGAAATGTGTGCTCCCAACAAGGCTCGGGAGCGGCCACCAGTTCGAGCTGCTGGCTTTGATGACAAGGAATACCATACCTGTGAGGACCAAACCAATAATTTAAGGGCACAACTGGGATAAGATCTAAATCTAGAGGAGTGCCTCCAAAGTAAAATGCGATGATGTGCCTAATCAAGTCGGCTTTACAGACCATCAATGGCAACTTCCGATACAAAGCATCAATGCGAATATGACTGATCAGTCTATTTACGTGACTGTCTTGCCATATGTAAAGCTTATGTTCAGGAGCGTACTTTGCCCATCTTTGAAGGTTTGCTTCGAACATAGCAGGAAGCGGTTGATTTGAATTACCTTTAGGATCTAGCCAAACAAAGTGCAGAAGCTTATCAATCTTTTCTGGCCAGCATGACTTGAACACGTTACTACTACCCTCCGGGGAATAACTCCGAGGCTCAACTATACTTTCAATGGTTAGGGATATTTTCTCAGGGAGATTATTAAGAGAATATAAAGCTTCTGGGTGTACTTTTGACATCTTAATCCTGTGCTTGCTATTCATAGGGTCCCTGAGCATGGTAGACGTGAATGCGGTGCTGGATTCCGCTACAGTGCTACCTGTGTTATGATTGTACTGCGTCTGCGAGAGAGGTGCGAGCAATCTACCAAGTTTTTCATAGCTGTTTTCCTCGTTGAGAGGAGGCCCTTTAGCAGTTCGTGTTTGTTGAAATTTTAGGTTGACCTGCACGTATGGGATTGTGTGCTCTTTAGCCTTTTCCAATATTGGCCAATAGAAATAGACAAATACCAGTAGCAATACAGGCCAAGTCTTCTTTCCTTGCCTTTTGCAACAGGTGGTTGTTCTTGTTTTAGTTATCCAACCAGATATCAATTTCATCTTCCGACTTTCATCATTAAATCAGCGGATATGAGTTGGTCACTAACTGATGAGAGACTTAGAAAAAATCGACTTAACAGCGAAATCTAATCTAAGAATGTAAACAGAAAGTATATCACGTGCTACTGTTAATTGTTATGGTGTACCGTGTGGCAGCAGTCAGCAGGTACAATCGTCAATCATTCTAAGGAGGGTTTAAGGGTTGCACAATTAGAGTATGATTTGGAATGTCCGCAGAAAATCTATTTTTAACTTTTCGTTCTTTCATCACAGTTTCCCTTTTTCTTCTAAATTCTAAAATACAGTTGTTTGTGCTTTTTTCTTGTTTTTTCCGTTGTGTTCGTCTTTTTTGACTCTCAGTGTTGATCTACAAGCTGTTCCGGCAGGTGATTATTAAGGCTTCTTGCAATTCAGTTGTTGTTTTATCAACTACTTGCACTGGGTGTTGATGTAGAACGTGTTGCCCCATGTGATTAAGGCTTCTTGGGATTCACTGAAGGTGCTTCTTGCAGTACTATTGGGCGTTTCCTCTTAGGTTGTCTTACTCTTTGTTGAAGCTGCGTGCTGATGTACAACCTCTTGCGCCATGTGATTAACGCTTATTGCAATTCACTGCAGTTGTTTTGCCGTGATTTATACATTTCTTCTTGCTCTTGACTCTGCGTGCTGATTTACAAGCTGTATTTAATGCTTGTTGCAATTTACTGAAGTTGCTATTTCGTGATTTATCCAATTCTTGGTGTTGTTCACTCTGCGTATTGATTTACAACCTGCAGAGCAGGTGATTACCCCTTGTTGCAATTCATGTACAATCTGTTTCCACAGAAAAGGCTCATTCTTGTCACCTTCATGAATAGAGTGGTACTTCTCAGCTCTCAATTTTCAAGGGCATCAAGCTCTCTCAAACGCTTTAATTCCTCTCTCGTTATTCGATTTGCTAAATACACATGCTGAATACTTGTAACTTTTGTTAAAGCAGTGTACATAGACACAACTTTAGCTTTACTTAAGCTATGAAACACCAAAACCTTTGTGAGAGTTAAACCCTGCAATTTATGCATCGTAAATGCCTTGACCGGAGAAAGAGGGAATTGAGTTAATGTAATTACAAAAGACAGCGAACTAGTTTCTTATGAAGATCATGGCTAACCAAAGGTATCGGATACACATCATCTGGCAATTCGAAAACATGCCTTTTTGTTACTGCCTTCCTCTTACCCTGGGCCTTGAGAAGTACAAGGGTGTGAAACTTTGCACAAATCTTTAAGAAACTTAAACTACCGACTATACTTACTTATCTATTCCCCCTTTTCGTCTTCCAGCAACCCTGACAGCAACACAAACGCCAGAGGGAGTTAAACGAGTGACAGACAGATCCAGCAGAGCTAATCAATTCAAGCCAACAACACCCACATACAAGACGGATGCAAACAAACACAAATCTCTGAAAGACAAAAATTGGTCAAAGAGCGAGACTGCGGGCACAGCTGTAAATTTTTATTTGTGGTTCTTTTTTCTTGTTGTATAGTCTCTGAGAGTACAGAAGTAACGGCCAGACATGCACTACAACGTAGTGACAGCTACACTTAGTGTATGTTAGCGTAGCGACACATACTAACAACTATTTGTGAAGGTATGTATTTGAAAATCGCTTGGCTCGTCCACACTTGCTGTGAGTAGTTATTTGACAATGTAATGATGCCGAATAGAGGAAGGAGTGCCCTTACTGTATTAAAAAGACCAGTCTCTATCCAACTTGTGTGCCTCCTCAGTGCCTCGCAGATACTAGTCTTTGGACATACCTTTGGATGACACCCATCAAGTCTATCACTGGGCTTTGAGCAGCTTTTTTCGAGCGACTATGAATTTGAATTCGAGTTCCCATCTATTCTTACACTACTTGATGAGCTGTCTAAAGGATTGGGTAAGCACAGAAAATATAAAACCTGATAAAAACTATACTTCTTTGGGCATTTTTTCCCGTTATACATCTCCTGGCCAATACTACTCGCTTTTAACGGTGACTGATGTTCCGCTGATGTTAACGGAAACGATGTCTGGGAGGAAAGACTGGAACATGGCAAAAAGCATTGGAGCTTTATATCGCAGGCTTGGCCCCACGATCTTAGTGTTAAACTTATGCACAAGTTCTGAGTGGCATAATTTCGGAGGATTCAAGAAATACAAAAATAAAAGAAACACCAAAACTCCAAAGGTCAGACTTCGAAATTCTAATATTCGCTTATTACTTTCGTTTTTTGCTTCATCTGAAGATTGAAATCGAGAGATGCACGGGAGGCGTGGTGGTTCTTCGAGGACCTTGGGATTTTTTTCGGCTGAGTGTGTCAGAGAGCATGTTCCACGGGTGATCCTCAGGTGAGCTATCACCTTTAGGTTTTATGGTCATTATCTGACCAGTACGATCAGTATGGACGCATTTCGGTGTGTTGGTTGTTTTCCGCCGTCCTAGAAAAGCAGTCCTTCATCAAGGCAAATGAAAGATTGTGCAGTGAATGTATTATTAGGGTAGGCACAACGTAAATAAGCAAGACATGAACCACCGTTTATTATCTTAGGGTGCAGATAGGGCAGGATATATACCCCTATTAATACCCTAGCCCTTATAGTGACTAGAGAGGATTCCAGGGGCGTCTCCAGGGTTTCACTTGAGATTCAATTTATCAAAAAGGGTGAAAAAAGCGAGGTTTGGGCTCGGAAAAAGAAGTTGTACTACCGCCTCTGTTTTTTACTGGATGCCTCATGCCTCAGGCCTCAGCCCTCATGGCTGTGAGTCATGTTCCAAGGGCGAAGCAGTCTTCAATCTTCATTCTTTACAAGTGATGGCGAAGGGGGATAATATCTACAAGTTTCATGCTTTTCTGGATATGTGCGTTCGCACACCCTCTATAAAACATTGGCATTTGGCGCTTCTGTTTCTACAGAGTAATGCATCAATCATCTTTATTCGGAGTATTCGGAGTATTCGGAGCCTTTAACCGCGCTTCTTTTGCACGCCTAATGCTTCACGCAAGAACAAAGCAGCATCAACATAGTCCAAAAATGTTACTAAAATTTCCAAACGCTGAGAATTGTCGGTTTTCGCTTTGTGCCCCCTTCTTATTTCGCTCCTGTACCCTGTATACTACATAATAGTATACAGAAAGTGATGTCAGCATTGACCGACCATCAGCCAATTATCCAGTCTATGACCACAAACCTTTACGGTCGGAATCAAAGCTGTGTTCATGAACGTAGTCAAGTTCATGCTTCGAGTTCTTGCATATAGTTCGGCATATAGTCAATCAGAATAATCTCTCCCGGATTATTGACGAGAAGGACACCAAAGCAAAAGTTTATAATTCATTTTATTTGGCTTTCTTTGCCAAGAACATTATTTTCAAGATTTTCTTTATTGGTTTGCTGTACTAACTTTTCTCTTTGTCACTCTCGGCTTTAGAAGAGATGAACACACCTTTCAGAGGTCGGCTTTATATGATCTTACGACCCACTCAACATCGGGATCTTCACTGCGTCCACAAAAAACATTGCTCCAATATTTGATTTCATATTCGTCATGCCAATAAGCATCGAATAAGGGAATGAGCTCATTGGGTGTAATCCAGTAGCAGTGATAGTGTAGGTCAAAAAGTTCGGCAACCACAATCTTGAGCGTTTTAGTTCGACCGGCCGTAAACCACTTATTGTTGTATTCAAACGAAACGAACTTAATCCTCTGTTCTTTGAGAGATGCTTTCGCCCCTTCAAGCACGTTCATGTCATATCCTTCCGCATCAATTTTAAGAAGAAAAATCTTGGTAGATTCGGGGATAGGGGACCCCTTGTACTCCAGCAGTAGCTTCTCATGTCCAAACTGGTTAACGGACTTAGGAAATCCATCTTTATACAGGCTATCTACAGTGAGGGCAGGAATAGTAACTTTCTGGGGATGGATGCGATTCTGGACAGTGGCAGCTAACACATCCTGACTTGCCTGCTCATCACCATCCTTGCCAGTAGTAAAGAAAACGATTTCACCCGTGTGGTCTGTGACCGCAGTCTGTGTCGCCACATATGGATATGCCATCCACCCTTGCCTCTTGGCATTTGTTTCGAGAATACCAAATGTCTTTGAAATTGGCTCAAAAGCGAATACAACAACGTCTTGTTCAAAACGAATGCATGATTCATGCCAGGAGATAGCCTTTCCTGGTTTTGGAATTACATTTCTGCAAGATTGTTCTGTCAAGAAATTCAACATCCGGGATGACATGCGCCCAATGTTTGCCCCAACGTCAATTGCAATCCGGTACTCTTGTCTCATCTGCACGTTCCCATGGCGGCCCCTTAGCAAAGCTAATGTGGGAAGCAACAGTTCGACATCCGAAATACCAAGCAATCTCCCTGGATACTGTCTGAATGCTCTGAGGTATTCCTTTTTCTGCTCCACTATTCCTTTCTTAACATCACCCTGAACATCACAATCACATTCCAAGTTCTTCGTTCCGCAATCTTCACCCTTTAAGGAAAGAGTTTTTGGAGCATTTCCTAAAAGAGGGATTTCACCATTCAATTTAAACCATATCTGGATGCAAAGGAACAATACAATAATAAAGCAAAGTAGACGATGAGATCCTTTTGTTCCTCCATTATAAGAACCATTGACCAGTGCTCTTGTTAGCACCCTTGACGTTTTCCTGACATCCATTGCCAAATTTATCTGGTTTGTTAATACTCTTTTTTACTCGTTCGTTTCTTTGAATTGGCTTGCTTTTGTCAAAAAAGAATATGCCTCAAGTTTATGCATTCTTCAAAGTAATTAAAAATATAGCACGGGCAAAAGTGTAAATGCTCATGTACCTCCACCACGATCTCACGTGAAGATCTCACAAGTTAGAATATGCTGAACTGGCGGGCCCTTATTCAAATAAAAGATGCCTCATTCAGACAGTCAACCACCATTTTATTGCGCATATTGGCACACTGCAGTCATGGCCAAGTGACCTGTCCAACAAAAGTCCACCAGAGCCCATACGTACGTCTGCACTACCCCGTACCCGGCTTCACTTTGAGTCTTTGACTGTACTTGTAGTCTGTACTTGACTATTTATTTAATTAGTTATTTACTATTTACAAGCATCTCCAGCTATTTTTAGATGGTTCTTCCCCCAACCCTCCCCCATCTTATTGGCCAAGAGGTGCGGTCTAGGGGCCAGGGGGGATACCATCGGAAGCTTCAGAGACCAGAGTTCAGATTCTACTTTGAAAGGCTCTTGGTGCCTTGTATACGAGACCTAATGCACTAATGCACCAATTCGACTCACTATTTCTACCCCTGCGCCTGCGAGGCGGCCCGGTTTCTTTTCTTTGTTGAAGATGCCTCTACTCTCGGGCTGAGGCCTTTGCCAGCATGTGCTAGCAGAGATCGGCCCGAAGAATTAAAATCTAGACGTAGCGTGGTCACGAGTATGGTTGGCGTCAACCTAGGATCATATCTTTTCCTGGCCTTTTCTTCGCCGTTATGAGCAAGAGGGGCCCTAACCTTGTTCATGCACTCAGCCTTTGGGGGAGTACGGCCCAAACTCTGATTGGGCTGCGCTGACAGCGAATGAGGTGACAAGGGAGCCCCAGCCTTGTTATGGCTGTCAGAAGCGGGGAAGCATGGGACCTGCTTTGAAAGGCCCTTACTGGTAGTACAAGAAGTGGACAAAGGAGCCCCAACTTTGTTCAGACTAGCCAGTTCTGGGGAAGTATGGCACCACTTTGAAAGGGCCAACCAAGGGTGGCCAAGAGAAAGCCAGAGTTTGGCACCAACTCGGAAGGGCCAGGTAGCAGCCTACTGGTGAGAAGAAATAAGGCAGCCGATATTACGGACTCGGCATTTAAGTGCCACCGAGCCGCTGAGTTCGAAGGTCCGTGATGACGAGGACGAAGGGCCAAGGGGGCTCACGTCCTGATAAAGAACAGAGCCGAAGCTACCTTGCAGGTAGGAAGTGAAATATACTATGTAATTAAACACAACACAATAAGGAAAGGGGTTCTCAAAAGAGTGAGGCCAAAAGAAAAAAAAAGATCCCTCTACTCTCTAGACTCTCTACAGTCTACAGGCAAGGGCTCTGGCCCAATCCATTTTCAGTAAAAACATGTCAGATAAATTCGAAGATAAATTCAGACCCCGAAACATTTGACCTCTCAAAAGGCAGAAAAAACAAAAAAGAAAGGCGAGAAGCCATTTAATCAAAATGCTTGCCTTTCTAGGATCACCGCAGTTTTCCCCTTGAAGTATTGGACTGTTCTTTCTTTGCAAGTCATGCAGCGACAATCGACAGATATCCCTCTTTGACTGATACAATTTTGGAATCAACTCCAGAATCTTTGTATTTTTTACTTTCTCTCTCTTGAACTTCTTTCGTAAGGGTCGTCATTTGAATAGGATTCTTAATTTTTAAAAGAATTGGCATGGATTGGATGATTCTGGGCAAAATAGGCCTTTAGTGCAGGCTTCGTACCAAAGTATGCTTTCTTTCCAACAACCTTTTCATACAATACAAAACGGCAGGGTTCCTTTCCACAGCATCTTTGATCCTCTCCGGGTCTTCCTCGGCAGCTAACTTTTTTTGCTTAACTATTTGTTTGTACCCTTTTTCTTCGAGTACGGCGTTAGACACTCTACTTGCGAAAGATCCAAGTTTATAAGTCTGTTATTCTTATCAAACTCGGCATATGCACTCAGTTCAACCGTTGACATCCCATAGTCCTCATCATCACTTTCATCGCCATCAATTATACCAGCCACTTTGCAGCAGTTTTTCGAAGGCCGAGTTCCTCGGCTTGCGTTTGTTAATTCCTCGATTTGTTTACAAAGCATATTGTGTTGCTTTGCAACGCAGTACTCTTTCGTAAGATCATTCATAAACAAATCAAAAATTTTTGCATTGAGAACATGTTTTTCTGACCGGTCCTTATCTGGAAACCTTAGGTCATACCAGCTGCAGAAATCACGGATTACTCCTTCGTAGTTAACTTTTGTGCTCTTAGCCCTCAGATTTTGTTGTCTTTCATTGGCCTCTCTGCTTGCGCTTGCCAATAACTGGTCTATATCTATCTTGGCGTACAGGCATGATAAGGTAAAATCAATTTTCTTTTCTTCTTTTTCTTTTCTTCAGGATTTGAACTTTTAATTCAAACTACTTGCTTGCTTACTTCCTGGCCGAAAAATTATCTTTTTCGAGGCTTCGTCTTTTTCTAAAATTTCAGCCCCACTATACAGTAGCACTGAATAAGAGATCTTCCACATCCTCTTCCACCTCTTCCACAAGGGCCGTAAGCGATACTTTCATACTTCGCTGTCATATAGAAGGATGCTCTGGCAAAGGCGATTCTTCTCCATACACATTTGTATACCATTATCCTTGAGCCCATGTCAAGGTATTTAAGCTCATCAAAACTTTTGAGGTTACTCAAAATTCCAACCTATTCGTTAGGTGTGGTCGCAGGGCGGGTGTGGCCTAGTGTTTTCGAGAGTCCTCAAGCGCGGCAAGAGCTTGAACGAAAAAACAAGTTAAAGGGGGGCTAAATATGTTCTTTTTCTTCTGTGCTTTGGAGCACAGGACTATTAATTTGGAAGGGGCTTTTGTCTTCTATGTGACTGATATTTGCCATTTTTTGGCTGACTTGAAGGAACAGTTCCTTTGTGGTAAAATAGTCCCACAGCCTGATGGAAGGTTGGTTGAACACTCATCCCAGTCTCAAATTTTGCCATTTGTATATCATACGGCTCTCTATTATATTGACTATACAAGAACCAAATATACTCTTGAAAGAGCTCCTGTTGCTTGTAAAGTTTAAACATCACTCCAAGAGACCCCCAGTAGTGGGAACCATATGTTCTAACCTTAAAAATGTCTTGTAGGATTGTTAGAGGTGCATGTAGACCGTTCTTTCCGCGTTCCCTCTCGTTTGTCTGAATCCATGCTAATAGCCAAGGATTCTTCAAATGCAATGGGCATTCTTCGCTAATGTCCAAGCATGTTATCATGGCCTCTACGGCTCCCACAGGATTCACACCATTTATCGACTCTACATCATCGTCCATGTGAATATAGATACTTGGCCCGGCGTTCACTAAACCGTCGTCGGTATCATCCTTTTCGTTTTTAAAGGCTACTGGTTTGAATTTAATGTATTTCAAGGCATAGTTCATGGCAAAGGAAACGTCGAGGGACTGCTTTGAGTATCTAACTGCGTATGGATAGACAAATCTAGAAGTAAAAGGGTAAGTTTTCTCGAAGTCAGCAAATGGAATGCGATACCACCCATCGTCTGCACCTCGTACAGCTGTTTCGTATGGAATTATATTCAACTCATTCAGTGATTGCTTTCTTATTTTTGCCTTTTTTTCGTTCAACTTGAGGTGAGTGTGATTTACCTTAGGAAGATTATATTTGGAGTATGAAGGTCGGGGAGGAGGATCCTTGAACAAAGCAGCGAAATGTTCTGTTCTATTTACAATGATTATGTTTCCTGAGTGAATAAGATCGGGAAATATACGATGTACATCGTCAATTGCCGATTTGTGTTTCTCTGGAATTGTTTCACTATTATAGATCAATATTTTAGTCCTTTCTTTCCAATTAGGAACACAAAATTGTTTAGCTTTTGAAGGCTTTTTCTCCCACAATCGAGCTGTACGATTTGAAAAGTCACACTCCAAAGCTTTCACGAGGTCAAGCAAAGTCTCCGTCAATATTTGTTCCTTGCCCGGCCGTGCGACTGTTACCATACCAAAAACATAATTGTGCTTAAGAGTTAGACCAAATTTACGAGAAATCACAACATCTTTTAATAGTGAATCATCCAATGGAGGTTTCAGTGTTGAATTCATGTACGAAGTATTGTCGGTACTCATTGAAATACTTTCGACAGTTTCTCCTATACTTCCCCAGGCTTGGTAAGAGCGTGGACTAGACAGATTGAGTATCACTGCAGCAAACAGGCACATACATCCTGTTAAAGCCATAATTTGTAAAGTGAATTTGAAAATATGGCGAGAAGACCACCTTAGTAGTTGAGGGACGTTGGTACTACGTGTGTTCACATATTTTAAACTAGATTCTACGGGTGTTGGCGCTTTTGATGAATCTTTTACCGTAGAACTGGACATAATTGGGTGTTAAATAAACCTGGTGCCTAGTTGCCTTGTTTTCTTTTCACTAAGCTTTCTTTTGGATCTTTTCGTTTCCGTTTTCTTAAAATATATTTTTGCACTTTTGAAAGAGAAAATCTGGTTCGCATAACCCGTCTTTTCCAGATACTCTCGATCCAAAATTCAAAGTCATACAATCGTATTGGTAGGCAAAAAAAAGAGAGAATGTGTCGAGCAGGTGTCTCTTTTGTACACGAGCAGGAACATAATTGCTTCATGCACACCTTATACTTCGCCTTATTAGACAAAAAAAAGGTAAAAATAGAAGAAATAAATAAAAACATTGTAAAAACTAAAACCATAAATAAGCCGAGTGAAAGCCTCCTTCCAACTTCCAAGTTCCAACAGGCCTCACTACTGCTACTCAGCAGTCGGCACTCCCCGTCCCTCGGGCCTCATTATAGATACTTATTGCCATGCAGGTGCATCCTATATTATCGTGCCCTCTGTGGGTACATATAAAGGACTCCTCGTCGAGTGAGCTTGCGAGCGATACTTCTGTGAGAAGCTAGGCTTCCAGTTATCACACTCAGGGGGTCCCATCACATCAACGGGGTATTGAATCTAGCCATTGAATACCACGGAAACCACTGAACCAGATCATGCTTCGTCAGTGAGGTCTCACTCCGTAAACTTCTCTTGCTAACCCTATGAATCCACGAGCTTTTCACATGATCATTCACATATCCTTAATGACCGACCATTTAAATCCACTTTTAGGGCGTCCTCTGATTGGCTCCCGGAATTCACTATACAATACATAACCCTAAAGAAGAAAATTCCGAGCGAGCCGACCTTTAGGTCTTCTACCGCTCCTT
>PDIM01000015.1:4107-16400 GCA_002811675.1 Ichthyosporea sp. XGB-2017a | reverse complement strand
TGTATAAAAAAAAAAAAAAAAAGAAAGAAAAAGAATAGAAAAAAAATAAAAAAAAAGAAAGAAAGGATAATGGAGAAAAAAAAAATGAGAAAACAAAAAAAAAAAAAAAAAAAAAAAAAAAAATAAAAAAAAAAAAAAAAAAAAAAAAAGAAAAAAAAAAAAGACCAAAAAGAATAAAAAGAAGATGAACAAAAGAACAACGAATAAAATCAACAAGAAGAGGAAACTCAATCAAATAAATCAAATCAAATCATCAAAGCAGCAGTCTGGAACTGCCAATCAATCACGTAACCTTATAAAAACAAAAACAAAACAAGTGCAGCATCCATCCAAATGAATCAACTCAAGGGGAAACTACCTTCCCCCTTCCTTCTTCCCTTTCCCCGTGTGGATGCGATAAAGTGATCTGATCACTGACTCCTCCTCCTCCCCCTTCTGGATCTTGATCTCTTGCGCCTTCTTAGCAGAACTTCCACCGGGTCCCACACTCATTGCACGTCACAAAAGTCGTCATGGGCTCATCCGCTGATCTCGTCTGCATCTGATAATACGAACAGTTCCGCTGCTTGCATTTCCCGCACTTGAACTGATCCGTCTGCGTGGTCGAGTTCTGTCCGGCAAATGAATTATGAATCGCCTCTTTGTTCATCTCCTGTCGCAGCTCCGTCAACTCATCAGACGCCATTTCCTCCGCAGACATAACAGAGATCTGCTCCGGGGTGATTTTCCCCATCAACACCCGATCCCGCAGTTTGGGGTTCTTGGGATCCTTCAGATTCAGATACCGCGAGCGTACACGTGTTTTGTATTTGCTGCCCGTGTCCCCTTTGAATTCCCGGAACACGCACGACTCTATCGCGCACGCAATCTCAATCACCTTGGACTGTTTTGCTGTACCATCTACACACAACAAAAGATACACACACACACAATATTAGCAACTCAATGTAATCACCTCCAGCTCCACTCCCACACTCACCGGTAGCCAAGGCTGTGGCAATCATCTTCCTGCATGAATCCCTCACTGCATTCCCCGTCTCCTGTGTCCGCGGTAAGTCAATCTTCTGTGTCTGGCTCGCCTTCCTCACTGCTCCTCTCTCTCCTCCTCCTCCATTACTCTTCTGCTCCTTAATCTCCCCTCCTCCTCCTCCTCCTACCCCCCCCCCTCCTCCTCCTCCTCCACTACTCGGCGTCCCCGGCAGCAGCTTCTTCCACCCTTTCACCAGATTCTTCGCCCGTGACGCTACCTGCTTCTCCACCCCGTCTAGTTTCCGCAGCGTGTTCACACTCGTCCCGATCATTGTCTTCTGAAGCAGCTCAACAGTCACTTTGGTCTTCTCCAGTCGTGTAATCACATCCCCAGCAGTGCTGTTGTCCACAGGCGTCTCCTTGTTGAGTTTATCAAGCTGCTTCCGGAGACTGATCAGTTCAGACTCAACAGATTTGCTCATCCCTGTTTAATTTATCGATTTTTATTGATTTCTTCTCCTGCCTTTTACTATTTTTTTGCAATTTATCTCTTTGATTCGTTTAAAAATAAACCAAAAAAAAGGGATTCAATAATGTTCAAAAATAAAAATTAAAATAAAAATAACACACGAGAAAAAAAAAAAAAAAAAAAAAAAAAAAAAAAAAAAAAAAAAAAAAAAAAAAAAAAAAAAAAAAAAAAAAAAAAAATAAAAGCCATTTTTTATATTTTTTGGCTTTTTTTTTTGTTCCTCCACCGTTTTATTTTGACTTTTTTACTATTTTTACATTCTTTTTGTTCTTTTCCTTTTCATTCATCATCCCCCCCATTCCATCTCCTCCTCCTCAGCAATACTCTCGCGGGGTCTTGAGAATCCCCATCATCTTCCCCTCGGGGGTGCCCTCCTCCGGACTGTGCATGTACTCAAAGCGACACGTCAACGGCAGCGACATCAAGATACTCTCAATCCTCGCTCCAGGAGTTGCCAACCCAAACTTGGTTCCTCGATCATAGACCAAATTAAACTCCACATAGCGGCCACGACGAAGCTGCTGCCACTCCTTCTGCTCGGGGGTGAACTCTGCTTCGCGGTGTCTCTCCGCGATGGGGATGTACGCGGGGATGAACGCACGGCCACAGTCCAGCGAGAACTGGATCAACTCCTGGGGATCCTTATCATCCAAGTCATCATAGAAGATTCCTCCAATCCCACGCCTTTCCCCGCGGTGCTTGATGTGGAAATACTCATCTGCCCATTTCTTGAACCGCGGATAGTACCCCGCATCGGTTTGGTCACAGGCCCGCTTCATCTCCCGGTGGAACTTAACACAGTCCTCCTCCACAAAGTAACTCGGGGTCAAATCACACCCTCCTCCGAACCACCACACCTTGGGAAGGCCCTCCCCTTGCTCAATCTCAAAGTAGCGATAGTTCAGATGCACAGTGGGGACATGTGGATTCCTTCCGTGCACAACAAGAGACACGCCAGTAGCGAAAAACTCAAGTCCTTCAGACCGCTCCCGGCCTAGATCAACAAGGTTCTTCCCCCGGGCACGCATCTGCTCCAATGCAGCCGGTGGAAGCATCCCATACACCACAGAGACATTCACTCCAGCCTTCTCAAACACTTCCCCTGTGCAATATCAATAACAAACACCCCATTTAAGCATTAGCAAAATAACAAAGAAAGAAAAGCGCTTCCCTATATTGACTAACAATCACAGACATGTAATAATCACAGACATGCAATTCACACTCCACTTACCATCCTGAAGCACACAGGACACTCCTCCTCCTCCTGCCTCTCTTTTCCATTGATCAACAGTAAACTCTTTCCCATCAGTTCGACTAAGCGCGTCACAAATCTCTCGCTGCAGTCTCAAAACAGTATCCTCCATTTGCGCCTAACACATAAAAAACAAAACAAATCGCATAATACAGCAATCAATCATTCCCCATTAGCATCTAAGCTCCTGATTCAAATCTCAATCAATTCGTCTTCCCTCTATTCCTCCATCCACTTACCCTAATGTTGGTTTTATCCTTCAACGACTCCTCCAAACCATCAGAACACCCATGGGCAATCATGTAAGGCCCTTCCTTCACCTCAGCGCCCACACACCGCTTAAGATTCTCCTGATTCTCTCCACCCATGACTCACAACTTCCAATCACCAGTTGATTTATATCTTTTTTTTTCTTTTATGTGCTTTGATCGAATTCCTCTTTTCAGAGATTTCAGACAAAAAGAAAACTTCAGTTTTATAAAATCCAAATTCAATGAATTTTTTTTTTCGCCTCGTTTTTTTTTCAGCTTATTTTTTTTCACACCCTAACAATTCTTTTCTTTGTAGGTGTGACAAAATAAAGACCACGTGACAATTTTCTTCTTTTCTCTATTCGTCAAGTATTCAGTGTAGTCGATTTGTGCAAATCATCAAATGCGAGTTCGTGTGGAAGATATCGAAGTACGCATGTGCTGAGCACAACAAGTATGAAAAGCATCAGAGGAAAAGACGGCATGGCAAGGATCAAACGCCACCACCGAAGAAAAAGACTAAAAAGGACTTCACGCGTAAGGATGCCAAAATGAACAACATTGACGCGACAGCGAGTAATAAACCCTCGCGCGTTCAAGTTGATTTGAGCGACAGCGAACCATCATCCCCGTACTACTTTGTCCTTCTTTTTCTCATGTGTTTTATTAGCGTCACAATGCCAAAGGAGACACCGTCCTATGTTCTCTACATAGTCTTATTAGCTTGTTTCCTCCACTCCGAGTCCTTGCTCCATATTTACAAGGAATGTCTATAGTAGAGATGTCTCAGCTTACGCCGCAGCCCTCCCCTTTCAAGCTCTGGTGTTCCATGAGCTATGGAACAATTCCGAGAGAACCCTGCATATGAACAAGTCGAGTACACTACAACATAGTCACAGTTACGCTTATAAGTGTATGTTAAGCGGCACATACCTTTGATGTTTTGTTTTTTAAAGGACCTTCAAGACCTTAAGAGGAATTTATTTTTGTTTTTTTGTTATAGGAAAATATGTAACACAGCTGTACTTCATGACCAAAGCAGAATGCAAGCTAACCCCTCCTTCCCAGTCGCGAACCATCCCAACATCCCTTCTTTCCCTTCTACCTTCACGACATGTTCAATGAAGGAAGAACTAACCTCTTGGGCTTTTTCTTCTCCGTCATCGTCCCACCCCCAGCATTGCCCAGTTTTGGATCAAATTTACTGCTAGCACCGCCTTTAGCCCCGCTATAGGTGGACCATCCATACTTGTTCGTATTGCCACTGCTGGAGTCATTGTTGGAGGGATGCATGAACGAGGGCAGCGACGGGATGCTTCGTCGTTTGCCAGAGTTGCTGTTGTTGCTTGTAGTTCCGCCTCCCCCGTCTTGGTAGTGGTACCGGTGGGAGTTGCTATTGTTACTGCCCTTCAAATAGGAGGAATTTGAGTACTTTGGGTGGACAGGGGAGCTTTTGTTGAGGTTTGAGTTTGAATACTTTTTGAATTTCCCACCACAAGTTGCATTACTACTATTGCTGGTGGAATTATTCGCCTCTACTCCTGGCCCATACGTATGCTCTTTTCCCATAAACTGAATAGAGGTAATTACTTTCTTCTTTTCCCTCACACTTCCTTGCCCCGGCTTCTTTTTCTTTTCCATCACCCCTTTAGCATTTACAGTTGGTAGCTTTTGCATATAGTTCTCCGTGGAGCTGTTATTGTTGGTATTTCCACTCTGTGCCATTAATGTCATCACTTTCTTCTTGTGGGCCTTCTTGGTAACATTCAATCCTACCGGAACCTGCGATCCCTTGCTGTCACTTCCAGCCCCACCATTGTTACTACCTGCTGCTGCATCTGCCTTGACAATTAGCGAGGATACCTGCTGCTGCTTTTGTTGTTGCTCCTTTACTGCTGCTGTCGATGCGGAAGATCCTCTGTTAGTATTCCCCTCGCCCATATCAATCAGCCACGGGTGCTTGAGTGCTTGGCGGGCTGATATTCTCTCGTCGGGATCATAAATACACAACTTCTCCACCAGATCTATACAATCAATGGATGCATGGGTCATCATCCTATTAATACCCTTCCCTTTCTTTGGCTGAAAGTTATACTTCATATTGATTGAATGCGCGTGCTGCTTAAGCTTCGCAAACACCTGCATAGAAGGTGTTCCAACCACATCATGTATCTTGTAAATCTGGTCCAGCTCATTGGTCCCGGGGAACATGGGGTACAGGCAGGTGATCTCAAACAGTACACACCCTAGACTCCACAAATCCATCTTGTAGGAATAGTAACCATTTGTAAGAAGACACTCTGGGGAGCGATACCACCTCGTGGAGATGTACTCCGTGAACGGCTGCTTTGAATAAACCCCCCGACATGACCCGAAATCCGCCAACTTTACAACATCACCCCGCACAAGGATGTTCTCCGGCTTGATGTCCCGATGAAATATCCCGTGTTTGTGCATGTGATCCAGCGCTTTGCACAATTGCCACGTAATGGATTTCAGTTTAGATTCCGTCAGATAATGACGACGACCTCGAATGTACTCATAGAGATTCATATCCATCAACTCAAAGATCAGAGAGAGCACCCCACTCTTTCCATCAAACACAATGTCAAACATCTCCACCACATTGGGATGGGGATTCAATCTTCTCAATGCCTGTATCTCCCGTAGATTATTCACATGCTCGAAACTGTCAAATCTCCCTTTCATGCGTTTCATCGCCCGGGCAGGCCCTTCCTTTCCATCTTTTGTAACCGCAAAGCACTTCAGCACCTCACTGAACACCCCCTCCCCCTTTTTCCCAACAATCTTATACTTGTTCCCGGCTTTCCCACTCTGCATTGTACCCAACAAGTATCTCTCTCTCCTTTCTTTTCCTTACAAACTCAAACGGCAATCCTTTTCTTTCTTTTTTGTTACCCTTATTTTGTTTGTTTGGTTGTTTTTTTTCCCTTCCCCGTCCTTTTCTGCTATTTCTATAAAGACAATAAATCAATGGACTTTTTGTCTTGTGGTCCCTTTTTTCGTTTCTACTCTACTTTGTTTTAATGTTCCCCAGCTTTTCTCATTCCCATCTCCTTCAAAATTTCTTCTTTGGTACATTGGACACAACCACAACAGCAAAATATCTGAAAAGAAGCAAGAGAAGAATCAAAACTAAAAAAGACTGTTCAACAAATAAAATCAAAGCTTAAAAAGAAAAAGAAAAGAAAAGAAACTGAAAAGGTATAAAGGCGTGACCGGAAGAAGAACCAAAAAGAAAACAAAAAACCCAAAAAAATGAATTAAATAAGGCAAGTGCGTTTCTATAAAAGGGAAAAAATAAGGAAAAAACAATTTAAATAAAACAAAAAAAAAAAAAAAAAAAAAAATATAAAAAAAAAAAAGAAAAAAAAATTAAAAAAAAAAAAAAAAAAAAAAAAAAAAAAAAAAAAAAAAAAAAAAAAAAAAAAAAAAAAAGCCAATTTTCAAAAAAAAAAGCCATTTTCCATATTTGGGGATGGTCACGTGGTGCAAAATTGAGGCGGGAGAAAAAATGCGCGAGCGGGGCGGGAATTCTGGCACAACGGAAAATTTGTATGGAAAATAGATTATAGGACTGTTGTAGTTATTTTTGTAATGATGAAAACCGCAATAAATACATTATACAGTATATTTTTTTTATTTCATATTTTTCCTTTTTTAAAAAGGAATTTTACTTGTTGAGGCTGATAGAAAGAAGGTCAAATATACACACGCAAAAACATATAGATTATCTGTAATAGGAGTTTTCTAGATACGCCCGGTCCACTAATGACACTATAATAACAATAACAATAATAACAACAAGGATCAATGCACTCTTCTTGGAGTGCAAAGGAAATGTAAATCAATGGTGTACGGTACAGTAGAAGCCATGGTCCATTCTCAGGTAGAGTCGGATGCTTCCTCAACCTCGGCCTCGGGTTCTTCTCCTTCGGGATCCTCCTCCTCCTCCTCCTCAAGCTCGGGCTCTTCCTCTTCTGGGTCTTCCTCCCCTGGATCTTCTTCCTCGGGTTCGTCTTCTGAGTCTTCTTCTCCAGGTTCCTCCTCTTCAGCAAGCCAATCAGCTTCAAAAAAGAGTAAGGAGTTAGGTAAGTCTGCAGCAGGTACTGCTACCCCGAAATCAAATAATAATCTCCAGGAAAAAGTGAACACCCCCAAGCCCAGCGAAAATGCCTCTACAGATAATACGACCAGGGACGTGAAAGATAACTCTGCAAAGGATGACAAAAATACCAAAATTCCCAATACAGCGGTACTCGCTAACACTCAGACCATGAAGGACGCGGGGGGGGTTGGTAGCAAAGAGAAAGACAACCAGGAAAATACCTCCCCCACCACCCAACTCCCCTCTTCTTCCTCTTCTTCTTCCTCTTCCTCTTCCTCATCCAGCTCTGCATCTTCTTCCTCGGGTTCTTCCTCCTCTGGCTCATCTTCCGGGGTTTCTTCTGGCTCCTCCTCCAGTGGAAGCTCTTCTCATTCAGAAGGCTCAGCTGAGCCTGTTAACGATAGCCATAAATTTGATGCTTTGCCAAAGAGCCCTATAAGATCTCCCATAATTCTCCATTCGTCTAAAGCGGAACCAAAACCAAATGATGACTTACATGGTATAGAGGAGAAAAAAGCTCCTATGCCCCGTCCGTTGACTCGATCTAATCTTTTAAAACTGCCCAGTCAGAAAACGCAGAGCAGCGAAGCCCGTGTGGGCAGCTATGTTTCGGCTACAATTGCGTACACTGAAACAGGTGCAAAGGATGAGAGCATTTCCAAGGCAGCAATTTCTACAGTTAGCGTAAATAACAGTAAGAATAGCAAGAAACGGGATAACGAGCACCATATCGAGAGTGGTGTGTCTGCGAGTGGCGCCGTCTCAGAGACTATAGTACGGGAAGAAAAAGAAGATAATTTCAAAGCAGCACCCCCGGATAAAAGCGGTGAAGTAATGCCGGTAACGGTGACCAAAGAGTTTCAAAGTCATCACAAGGATAATGTTGCTCGGAATGTTCCCCCAAGGGGTTCTGTGGCTACCGTAGCTATGGATGGGGCCAATGGTAGGGATCAGGGTGCAGGCAGCAAAGGTGTTGAGGTTCATGAGGTCGAAGTTAATCTTGAAGAGGCAGCTGATATAGATAATGAACCAGTAAAAAAGAATGGGACGGTTACGAATCGTACTGATGGGCTTACGGGCAAAGAAGCAGTCAAACAGCGAAAGCTGGAAAAAAGAGAGCGTGCTATTAAGCGGGAAAAGAAAAAGCTATTCGAGGGGGAAAAACCCAAGTATCGCATTATTGACGGTAAAAAATACAAGAGAGTCCCTCGCAAGATTATGCTTCAGGTATATATGTTGGATGGAAATGAAGAAACCCTGGAATGCAAGGAAGGTAAACACGTAACGGCAGCTCAACTAAAAGACCGAATGTGCAGTATATTGAAAGTGCGAACAACCTCCAGGAAGTTGTTTAGCATTTGGATGGTATCTCCGTATCTCGAATTACAATTCAAGCCTGAGCATGAACCAAAAAATATAATGAAACAATGGCCGACCATCGTAAAAAAATTTTCAGGGATGGATAACAAGAAGGAGCCCATAATCTACTTTAAAAGAGATGCCTTTATTACAATTACCACCGAGCGCCGTCTGAGCGATCCACAAGCCATAAAGTTGCTTTATGTGGAAGCACAGTATAACATATCCACCTCAAAGTATCCGTGCTCCGTCGAAGATGGACTGCATCTTGGAGCATTGCAGCTGCAAATTGTTGTTGGGGATTATAATCCTGAAATCCACCTCCCGGGATTTCTACAAGGGTCCCTCGAAGAATATCTACCCCATAAATTCCTCGAGGATACAAAGACAAATTGGGAGCAGAAACTTATGAGGGCATGGGCGGATTTGGAACCTTACTATATCGACACGAACAAAGAAGCTGGGGAGCTAGAGCCTTTTCTATGCATGGAGTACTTGAAATTCTGTTGGCAATGGCCATTTTACGGGGCAACATTCTTTTTGGGGGAGACAGAGGGCGAGAAGAAGCATCGCTTGCGCGAAAAGCCCATGCAGCCTGTCCGCATTGGCATCAATACAGAAGGGCTCCACATCATATCTGACAAAAACGAACTCATGCATTCTTACAACTTTAAAAAAATAAGTTGGGATTGCAATGTAGAAGACGGACTGTTTGCCATTGAGCCAGAGGAAACTGGTACAACTATGCAAATCATGACACCACAAGCTAAGCTAATGGATGCCATGTGCAAGAAAGTTGTTGATCTTTTGGACACCCAAGACGATGCTGTTGCTGCACTGTGTATCGAGCAGGGTATTGCTGTTGACAGTGTTCAAAATCCCACAACGAGAGCAGCACAGAAATGGAATATGTTGAAGGCGGGATCCGCACTCACTGATCGGCGTAAAAAGAAGGCACAGGAGGCTAAAGAGGCCAAAAAGCCATCGTGGGCAATGCTACGGTCCAAGCTTGCAGAGGGTGAATTGGGCACGAAGAAGAAAAATCTCTTTAATATTGTCAGTAAGGCAGCAAATGCACAGGCCCAAGAAGATGCGGCAGTGTTGGAGCGAGAAGAAGCAGAGAAGCCCATGACCCTGATTGACCGCATGCGTCAGCAAGGGATGATGGGAGGGGGCGGTGGGGATGCTGCCGGAGGGGCTAGTGGTGGCGGGATGATGAGTCTCCTTGATAAAATCAAAGCACAGCAGGCAATCGAGGCCCGGCAGAATGGTGGTAAGGATTCAACTGACGCGGGTGGCTCCGAATCATCAGAACCAACAGCCGTCAAGCCCAAGCTAACACTGGCAGATCTTATGAAGAATAAGAACCTCCTGAAGGATCAAAAGTCCGGTAGTAGTACAAAGCTACAGTCTAAAGCAAGTGGCATGAGTTTATTGGAGCGAATGAAGAGCAAGGGTGCTCTTGGGTCACAACAGATGGCCACTCCCGATCCCAATACAACCGGGGCTCAGACAGCCACACAACCACCTAAAAAGCCGTCTTTGTTTGATCTCATGAAGGCCCAGAAAGCTTCTCGCAATATGGGATCTACAAGTACCATAGGCACCGTTACTGGTTCATCGGCCAATATACCAACCGTTGGAAAAGACGGAAAGCCGTTGACTGTACTGGAAAAACTCAAACTCCAACAGCAAGCCGCCAAACAGAATAGGAGCGCTTCCAAGCCTAGCTTATTCCAACAAAAGATGCAAAAGATTGACAATTCTACTGGAAAGCCAATGTCTCTTTTGGAACGAATCAAGCAGCACAAAGAGAAAGAATCCGGTGGTGCGGATGCTGGTCCAAAGCCCATGACGTTTCTCGAACGAATTAAGGCCCAAAAGGCCAAAGAGGATGCCGAAGCCGCAGCTGCTGCAGGGGGTTCTGCTACAGGTCAGGATGCGGCCCCATCCGCAGCAGCACCCATGTCTTTCTTGGACAAAGTTCGCGCCCAAAAAGCAAAGGAAGAGGCCGAAGAACAGGGACCATCCTCCGCTGCGCAACCGATGTCTTTCTTGGACAAAGTTCGCGCGCAAAAAGCAAAGGAAGAGGCCGAAGAAAAAAGCGCGTCTGCAAATCCACCAACAATGGCTGCCACACAAAAGGACAAGCCAATGACCTTCTTAGAGAAAGTTAAGGCGCAAAAGGCACTGGAAGAGGCACAAGCCCAGAAAGAAAGCACAGGACCATCCACCGCCGCAGCGTCAAAACCCAATCTCGCGTCGCTTCTGGCCAAGAAAAGCTAAACTACGTTCGTCACACACATTAAAAACAAACCGAAGGCAAGCACACGCACAACACACAACACGCAATAAACATTTAATCTTGGTTGTTCTCCCCCTCTGTCTCTCTTGCTGTGTCTCCTTCTTCTTTCCTTAAAATATCCCTGTACACGCGAGCACATCATTCCAATACATCACTCGCCCAGTGGTAGTGGACGACACCATATGGGCGGGATTTCTCGGATTGAAGCATACACTCTCCACCAGCAGCTCCTTATTCGCGACCCCTGCTTTTGCCTTTTGTCCTTGTTTATACACATCCACCCGCCCCACAGGAGTGACTACCGGGGAAGTCGCCGTTGCTCCTCCCCTGGCACACACATGTGGCCACAGATACACGAACCCATCCTCACTACCACTCCACACCATCCCTTTATGGCCTCCTCCTCCTCCTCTTCCGCTGGTCGACACCTCCACATAGCCACTCTGCACCCGGTACTGCTCATTCACATGGCCCTTGTACACCTCCACACACTGCACTCCTTCCCCACCCTCCCTCCCAGCCTCTCCACCATCCACACCCATCCCAACCACCCGTGACCCGTGCACAGACCCAACCACTCCACCGCTGCCCTTCTCTCCCTCACTCACCCCAACCACTGCACCCCGCCCCGGCATATCCACCGTCACCAGTCGCCCCATCCTCACATCATAGCTCCGCACAGCCCCATCCACACTCCCCGCCACAATCCACCCCTTCCCTTCAACATAGCACACCCCACTCACACTATCCCCAGCCCCCTCCAGCACCTGCACACAGCTACTCGATCCCCCCCCTCCTCGCATATCCCACACACGCACCCCTGCATCATAGGAGCCAGACACCACAAGGACTCCCCCCTCATCCATATACCGCACACTATTCACAGCAGCAATATGCCCGCGAAGCCTCCTCACAATCACCCCCCGCCCCACATCCCACACAGAGACTTCCCGCTCCCGTCCACACGACACCATCCACCCATTGTCCCCTCCACTCACATCCACATCAAGGATCCCCCCTCCCACCCGCCCTTTGCTATCAAACCGCGTCACAAGGCACCCCCCTCCTACACTCACTCGTCCTGGTCGCCACAGACACAGCAACCGATCAGCACCCCCGCTCACAACAAACTCTCCACATGCCGTGTACCTCACCACGTGCACTGCACTCCCTCGACCATGGCCCTGTTCCCCGCCTCCTCCACACAGACACTCTCCTCCCCCCCCTGCCTTACCCTCCATCCACTCTCTCTCTTTCACACCAGTCCCTTCAAGGGCTAATGATACCTGTTAACTCTCTGCCACACTACACAAGAGGCTCAATCACAATACAAAGGAGAGACAAAACCAACCAAATCAAAATCAACCAAACAACCAAATCCCCCCTTTTTTTTTTTTTCCTCTTCTGTGTGTTTTTTTTTTTTTTTTTTTTTTTTTTTTTTTTTTTTTTTTTTTTTTTTTTTTTTTTTTTTTTTTTTTTTTTTTTTTTTTTTTTTT
>PDIM01000014.1:84150-132193 GCA_002811675.1 Ichthyosporea sp. XGB-2017a | reverse complement strand
ATGCTTTTTTTTTTTTTTCTATAGAAAATTTCACCCATTTTTCATTTTTCTTTTATATTTTTTTTTTTTTTTTTTTTTTTTTTTTTTTTTTTTTTTTTTTTTTTTTATTTTTTTTTTTTCCTGTTTCTTTTATTATAAAACCGTTTTTTTTAACCCCCCTCCATGTCAATTTTCTTTTTTTCTTCCTCTTTCTTTCCAAATTCAAATTTCTTAATTTTGATTTTTGTTGTAGAACGAATCTTTTAAATCATGGTAATGTATTTTTATGTTATGTATATGTTCTGTTCATAAACTAGATGATGAGGATGAGGATGGATGGATTGATGGGTGGATGGGAGCAGCTGTGTGGGCCGTGACATATCGATTGAGATGGATGGGATGTTTGATTTATTTTAATTTCGGGAAAGGGAATAAGATCGAGAATTAATGTTTGGGGAAAATTCATGTCAGTTCTGAAGGATCGCATTATGAGCCACTCTTATTATGAAATTGCGTTATTTGGTTGGCCCTTTTGTGAAGGAACAGATCGTGTGTGTTTGATTCTATTTGGAAGAGGAAATTGGGGGTGTCCCAAAGACCGAATGGGAGCGATGACTGGTTTATTTGTTTTAGTTGGGAAAATCTTTTGTAAGAAAAAGAGTGCTACTGCCGAAATGAGGAACGGGGGGTCAAAGAAACAAACGAGATCGTGTACTTTTTGTTCTCGGAGAGTAGTAATTCCAAGAACAGATGTATTGTGATTGTGATTGTTTCTTTGATTTTCGTTCTTGTTTTTCTTTTGTTTTTGTTATGGACTTACGGAAAGGTTGAATGAAGTGAGAAAATGAGAGTTGAGAAAAACTATGGGGGAGGACTGCTTTCTGGTTGTAACTGAGAGTGACTTGGTTATGACATTTTAGTCTGTAGACGGAGCCAAAAAAAAAGAAAAGGAGCTCGGGGGAAAGTGAAAGATAGAAAGGATTTGATTTTGTTTTGTAAGCCGTGGCAAGGGATTAAGAAGGACGGAGGAGAGAATTACAACTGGATTATAAGATATTTGTAGAAAAAGAGTTCTAACTTGTTTTTTTTTTTTGAAATACCTTTCCTTTTGGAATCAATTCCATATACTACTTTAACAGACTCAAAAGAGAAGAAATAATGGGCGCAACAAGAACGGGCGTGGTCACGTTAAGCCCGTGAGATGCTCCAACTGCGCTCGCTGCGTCCCTAAGGACAAGGCCATCAAGAGATTCTTGGTCCGTAACATTGTTGAACAGGCTGCTTTCCGTGATATCATGGAAGCTTCTGTCTATGATGCCTATGCCTTGCCCAAGTTGTACATTAAGATGCACTACTGCATTTCGTGCGCTATTCACTCGAAGATTGTTCGTAATCGTTCTGCTGTTGATCGCAAGATCAGAACCCCTCCCCCCAGATTTAGATCTAAGATGGCTGACAAGAACAAGCCCGCCAAGAAGTAAAATCACAGTTTTTGTTTTTTAAAAAAGAAGATGGTTTTGTTAGATTGTCTAATCACAAGGAGGGAAACAAAAATGAAAAGAGAAAAGAATTTCTTTTGAGTTTTAAGGTTCCTTTTTTTGCTTTGTTTTATTTTTTTTAAAAGAATAAAAACTTTCAAAAAGACGAAACAGTTTTATTAAATTATGCTTGCGTGTTCCTGTCTGTGTCCATGACCAAGTCGGGTGTGCATTTGAGGATCCCCATTAAGCAATAGATGTGTTAAATGTTCCATTAAAGGTGGCTCACAAGACGAGAATCCCCCGGAGACGTACCTCCTCAAGGCCTTCCCATTCCGGAACGCTCCAGCCATGGTCAGAAAAGCAGCCAGTGCGTGCTGATGAGGCACTTTCCCCGCCAAGATCTGCTCATCCGCCCACTCTGCGTATTCTGTCAACACTTTTTGGATTGTTACTTGGTCATTGTGGTTGTACATGTGCTTTAGTTGCTGATAATGGCTTTCATCCTTGATTCTGCTTACTGTTTCAGTTCCCTTTTCTTTGTTTTCCCTTGTTGGTATGCTCTCGTTCACTCTCTCGAAGGAGCCAGTCCCCCAGATTTCCTCATCGGCTTTCAAGAACATTACAGGATTGGCGCTTGCTGCTCTTCCTATCATCACGCCGTCCATGATTTCGAGATGTTTTCGCGCTTCCTCCAAAGTTTTGATCCCCCCATTGATCGTAAATAAGGAGTTTGGGAAGTCCTTCTTCAACGCATATGCCATATCATAATTCAGAACAGGAATCGTACGATTCTTTTTGGCCAATTTAAGATTTAACAATGCTTTTCTTGCATGGACAATGAAATGATCACACCCAGCCGATTCCAACAACCGGACAAAATGACACAATTCCTCATACGAATCCATTTGATCAACACCGATTCGATGCTTCACTGTCACCGGAACACTCCCACTCCTCGAATTGACCCCATGTCTCGATAATCCCGCTACCTCATTCTTCACCCGCTCCACAATCCTCGCCACTAGGTCTGGATTCTTCATCAAACTCGCCCCAAAACTACACCCTGTCGCTCTCCCACTGGGACACCCCACATTGATATTAATCTCCTCATGACCATACTCCTCCACTGCCATCCTCGCCACCCGCGCAAGTAGTTCAGGATCACTCCCCCCAAATTGCACCACACATGGCCGCTCCCATTCGTCCAACCGCAGTTTCACTTCCCTCAGCCCCACATTGTGCTCTACACTCCGATCCACAATCATCTCCGTGTACAGCACTGTCTGTTTGGTCATCAATCTCACCAGTTTACGGAATGGGCGTGTAGTCACCCTCATCATTGGTGCGACGGAGAGAAGTGGCGCGTGATGACGCGAAGAGGAGGAGTAGGAGGAGCAGGAGGAGGGGAAGGTTTTTAATCTTCTTATGCCTGTTCTGCTGTAGATCCCTGACATTGCCTTCCTTCCTGTTATTCTTTTTCTTTATATTCCATCCCTGTCTTTGAGTCCAAATCAAAATCTCTCTTTTTTTTTTTGTGTCACATGTTTTTTCGGTACCTTAAATTTTTGTTTGATTTATTTTTAAGGCAAAAATTAAATTTTTTTGTTTTGGCTTTTGGCTTTTTTCTTTTTCGTTTTGTTTTTTGATTTGTTCCCAAAGAATTTTTTTGTGTTTTTTTGAAATTTTAAACACCAAAACAGTTCAAAGGGGATTAAGGAAACAGTCATGCAGGGTAGTCTAAGAAGCTTCCTTACAGCTTTCAGTGTTTTGACTGCTTCAGCTCTATGCGTCCAACACTACCCATCGTTTTTTTTCCTATCAGGTGCAGAAGACGAGCACAGTTCTCTTTTTTCCATCCCTTCTTCTCCTGCCCCGCCCCCTAAAGATCTTCTCCCGGTTTTTTCTGTATCTGCTCAGCCTCGCATTGCGGTGATTGGCGCTGGTCTTGGGGGAAGCTCTTTTTCCTATTTTGCCCGCCACACCCTTCCCAATGCGAAAGTTCAGGTGTTTGACGGACTGGGACGGGCTGGGGGGAGATTGAATAGCTTCACAGTTGATTCGGAAAAGAATATCGAGATAGGAGGTGACGCGCTTGCTGATTTGAACTCGTATGGGTATCGACTTGGTTTGGATTTGGGCCTTAAGGTTCGTGTAGAGGATCCAATGGCCGGGCAAGAAGGGATCAGTGCTGTTTTTGATGGAAATTCTGCTTCTGAATTTGCAGAACCTTCTTTGCGGGATAAAATAGCCTTGGGTGGAAGTCTGAAGAGCTTCCATTGGGCCCTGAAGTACAACTATTGGCGCAGGGGGACAAAACCTTTTGAATCGTATGAAGAGTTTATGAGTTATGGTCATTTAGATCAGTTCTCGTCTTCGCTGTTTGAAACGTTTGCCAAGAAGCTATTCAGCCAGGAATTTATTGATAATCTCATTGTACCAGTATTAAGAAATATCTACGACCAAGAATTGGAAATGTCCACGTTTGCCGGTTTGACATCCATTACGCCCATGACGAATGATGCCGTGTTTATTGAGAACGGGAACAAAAGACTGGCGGAGGCGAGTCTAGAACAGTCTAGAGCTGTTGTGCGATTGAACACCACTGTGAAAAGCGTGAAGTGGAATGAGAAAAAGGCTGTGTATGAGGTTTCATTTGTCGTGAAAAGGGGCGATATCGACAATGCAAATAGCGAAGAAGTTCATAAGATGGAGGAATTTGAGCATGTTATTCTGGCTGCTCCGATTGAGTTTTCGGGCCTCTTGGATGATATCAATAAGTTTTCAAAGGAGAAAATTGAAGCGAGGCCATATCGGCATTGGCACGTGACTTTTATCCAGGCGAAAGGGATGAGAAGGGACACTCTCAAAATAGTGCAGAGTGAGGATGGGGATCAAAAGAAAGGCGGTGGCGATAGCAAGCCTATTGATAATGTGTTCACCAAGTCTGGGTTCAAGGACTTCCATAAGGTCGGCCTGGTCGCATCCCAAATTGGACCGAAGAAGAAAGACAGACTGTACAAAATTTTCTCCGAAGAGAAGATTTCTGATGAAATTGTGACAAAATACTTTGAGCAGCCCGATTTGAAAGGCGTATCCCGATACATGTGGCCTTACACTTTCCCCATACAGACCCCGCGAACCCGATTCCAGCCCCATATTGTCCATACACACTCTATGAACAACTGGAAACCCTCTGAATCCGAATCTGGATCAAACTCAGGTAAGGATGGGAGCCATTCTCCTCATCGGGGCAATAGCTTCATCTATATCAATGGGCTGGAGAGTGTAGCCACAGCTATGGAGATATCTGTTATTGGTGCTAGAAATGCTGCGTTGTTTATCGGCGAACAATACAGCTCTACTTCATCTTCATCATCTTAAAAAAGAGCCCTTTTAAATTATGCATTATGGCGCTGAACAGTTGTGCTGTCTTATCCTTTTCGCTTTGTTTATTTTTTGCCTGTCTTCTTTGCTTATTGAGCGAAGCGCAGAGTGACGTTTTTCTCTCATCAGCTCAGGCCTTTTCATCGGTCATTTTGTTCGAAGATATAAGAAAAATGCAGCCCTTTGATTGGATAAAACCCCCCATCCCCCAAAATTATGCTTCCCAGAACCAAGTCCTTTACACGAGCTTCGCTCGTCCACACTTAAGCTTTCTGTGCAGATTATTTTCATTAGTTGTGAATTTGATCCATGTTTTCTCTAAGTTTCGTTTTTGTCCTACTTTGGTTCTTTTTTTTTTTTTTTAAAAAAAAAAAAAAAAAAAAAAAAAAAAAAAAAAAAAAAAAAAAAGTACACGAAAAAAACAAAAGCAACAAATAAAAAAACAAAAGAACAGAGAAGAAACTCTTAGTTACCAGACTCCCCATACAAAAGTACCATCTCCCTACATTTTGTATGAAAAGTCAAATCACAAACCCATATGGGCTATGGCCCTTAAATTAGGGTTATGCCATATCACGTGGTCTGTCGGGGGGGCTCGTTGAAAGTTGGGGAAACTTGTGTGGGGAGGGAAATAATGAAAAGTTTAGTAATTCCAAAATGTTTTTACTCAAAATCGATGAAGTCATTTTTCATCAAATATCTTTTTTTATTATTTCTCTAGCTTTAGCTATCGCAGTGTTTGTGTAAAAAGCACTTTTTGTTTTTGGATTTTTGGGTATTTGGACGTTGTTTGTGATTACAATATTTCCGAAGCGAGGTAGAAAGAAAGAAAGAAGAGATGGCTGATCAGATTGCGCATACCTTTGCCAAGTGCAGAGAACAAAGTACGTTGCCAATGGTTCCTTTTCTTCGTAGTAGTAGCACTTTTTTTTTTGTTTTTTTTTTTTGTTTCGATTGTTGCAATCTGTGTGCACTGTGTACTGTGCACTGTGCATGAAATAGAAAGTTGAACTTGAAAATTGATTAACTTATGTGTGTATGTATTTGTGTTTGTGATCTACAGAAAGGACATGTATGGTAAACTTTATTACAGCTGGTTTCCCGAACGCGGAGTCAACAATTCCTATAATGCAGGCATTTCAGAAAGGTGGTTGCGATATAATCGAACTTGGAATGCCGTTTACTGATCCCATTGGCGATGGTCCGAGTATCCAGTATTCGAATCAAGTAGCTTTAGACGGAGGTGTAACGTCTTTGGATCAATGTCTGCAGTATATCAGGGACGCCCGCAAAGCTGGTGTCGTAGTTCCCATTATTTTGATGGGATATTATAATCCGATACTCGGCTATGGAGAAGGTATGAAAAGTAACCTGCTGTTTGAATCAAGACCCATCATGGCCCAATTAGTTTCGTTTTCTTTATTAATACCGTGTGTTTCTGTTCATTTTATTGTATGTATAGCCAAATTTTGTAAAGCCGTGTCTGAAGCAGGCGGAAACGGATTTATTGTGGTTGATCTTCCTCCTGAAGAAAGTCATAATTTTCGAGTTGCTTGCAAGGAAAACAATTTAAGCTTTGTACCTTTGTTGACCCCTGTAACCACTGTTGCTCGCATGAAAAAGCTGGTAGAATGTGCGAGTTCATTTGTGTATTGTGTTAGTGTGACCGGAACAACGGGTGAAAGGGCTAAAGTAAGCGAGGAGCTTCCAAACTTTATTGATAGGGTTCGCTCGGTAACTGATGTCCCAATCGCTATAGGTTTTGGTATTTCGACAAGAGAGCATTTTACTGATGTTGGTAAACTGGGGGACGGTGTTGTGATTGGCTCAGCTTATGTACGACTCATTCGTGACAATCCGGGCAGTAAAGGTATAGAGGAAATTCCAAAGTTTTGTCGGAGCATCAATGGTCGCGATGGGGTAATAGAGCCTATTGCATTTAATAGAGCAGAAGTGGGTGATGCCAAGGATGGGGAAACCCACAAGACGGTCGAAAGGGATGACTGTAGTTATCGTTTTGGAGAATATGGTGGCCGATATGTCCCAGAGATGTTGGTTGAGGCACTGGATGAGCTTGAAGACATATACCTCAATGCTATTAAGGATCCAGAATTTATCAAAGAAATTGAATCTTACTATTCGTATGTCGGAAGACCGACGCCGCTGCATATGGCAGAAAGGTTGACTGAAAGTGCGGGGGGGGCTCGCATCTGGTTAAAGAGGGAGGATCTAAATCATACTGGAGCACATAAAATCAATAATGCTATTGGACAGGCTTTGTTGGCAAAGAGAATTGGTAAGTCGCGCATGGTGGCAGAAACAGGTGCTGGTCAGCATGGCGTGGCAACTGCAACTGTGTGCGCCAAACTGAACTTGAAATTGGTTGTTTATATGGGTGCTGAAGATGTACGCCGTCAATCTCTGAACGTTTTTCGAATGAAGTTACTTGGAGCGGAAGTTGTCCCCGTAACTAGCGGCAGCAAGACTTTAAAAGATGCTGTTAACGAAGCCATGAGAGACTGGGTGACAAATATTAGAGACACTCACTATCTACTAGGATCTGCCGTCGGTCCCCATCCGTTTCCAACTATTGTCAGGCACTTCCAGTCTATCATAGGAAAGGAGTCTCGTGAGCAAATGCTGGAAAAGGCAGGAAAACTCCCCGATGCTGTTGTTGCTTGCGTTGGTGGTGGGAGCAATGCAATCGGAATGTTTCACCCTTTTGTGAACGATCCGTCTGTCAAACTCTATGGAACAGAAGCAGGTGGCTTTGGGGTTGGTACCGGGAAACATTCGTCGAAACTAGTCGCCGGCAAACCTGGTGTTCTTCATGGAGCAAGAAGCTATCTGCTTCAGGAGGAGGGAACAGGTAAGTGAAAATGAGTTGTGTAATTTTTGTTTTTTTTTTTTACTTTACTTCAATGGAAGTGTCACTGTAGCACAAAGGATGATACTAATTTTATCGTTTGTTAAATTAGGGCAAATTATGGAAACCCATAGCATTTCTGCTGGTCTTGACTATCCGGGTGTTGGTCCGGAACATTGCTTTTTGAAGGATTCTGGAAGAGCTGAATACGTTTCTGTTGATGACAAGCAAGCTTTGGAAGGGTTTGAGCTACTGTCCAGGGAAGAAGGTATCATTCCTGCTCTTGAAAGTGCTCATGCTGTTTATTACGCCCATAAACTTGCCAAAAGCATGCCCAAGGATTCGGACCTGCTTATTTGTGTTAGTGGAAGAGGTGATAAAGATATTAATACCGTCCGAGAAGTCCTTCCACAGTACAATATGTAATATTAGTCATTGCCAGCTGTTCCCTAATATTTGCAGGCCTTGACGTTCATGAATACTTGATATGTAGACGTATCTTATAAAGCAAGGCGATTTATTACAGTACTTTTTTTATCAATAAAAAAGAAAAAGAGCTCGAGGCCTGCAAGAGACAAAAAGCATTACATCAAGTGGCCAATGCATGGCCTTTCAATTTGCGAGCGTAAAATTAGGTACTAAATGCGATTTTTCCAATGCCTTTTTATAGTAACGAAGGGAAAAAAATGAAAGAGCAAAATTAGGTTCAGTTACTCGTTATTATTATAAAAATTCTGGCACTATTGATTTTTCCATACAATTAATATTTTAAATTTTGTATAGAGTTTCACAATGAAAACAGGACTGCCATGTGAAATTTTAATTTAGTTTTTCTTCGTTATTCTTTGATTTGCTTTGACAAAAAAAAAAGAAAAGAGAGAGAGAAAAGAAAGCTAGTCCAGAGTCCTGATTAAAACTTCTGTTGCTTAATTTCATTGGATTGGCCAATATTTTTTTGCACCGATTTGTATGGACATTTTCTTTCCTCTTATTTATCTTTTGGGTGGCTTTATTTACTTCCACTTCAGCTCATTGGTGAAAGAGAATTGGGCTCGCCGCCTATAAGGAACGGTTCTTTTTGTTTAAGAACCAAAACATTACTGTTTAATATTAGCACATCTCCTTATTCGAAAGAGTATAGCCTCGCTTTTTCTTGGGAAGGCCATAATAGGCACTTGTTATTTCTGGTTTATAGCCTGTTTTTCTTCGTTTTCTTCTTTGATGTTTCAATATGAAGCCAACAAAAGGGTTAAATATCTATACATCATTCCTTTCTCCTTTCACTTGTGTATTTTTTGTTATCCTTATATTTCATTTAGCTGTTGATTCGGCTGTGGGTAGTTGCGCGGCAGGGAAATTTTTTGACGCAACTAGTGGGAATTGTTATGATTGTCCAACTGGGTTTTACTGTGCAGGATTGCTAACAGCCGCAATTCCTTGCGCGGCAGGGAAATTTAACAGTAATACAGGGCAATCTCTGATTGGTTCGTGTCAGGACTGCTCAGCGGGTTGGTACAGCGCAGAAGGTGCAGCTGTCTGTACTGAATGTCCTCCTGGATTCGCATGCCCGTCAAAAACTGCGGCTCCCGTTGCTTGCGCAGCTGGTAAATTTTCAATCAAAGGACAAATTTTATGCTCCGATTGTCCAAAGGGTTCATACTGCCCCTCAACAGCGGGCACACCAATAGGATGCCCTTCAGGAACATATGCAGATGCTTTTGATCAAACCATATGTTCTCCTTGCCCCGCTGGAAGCTCGTGCTCAGACCCGGCCGTGGCCCCTGTACAGTGTAATGCAGGGGAGTTAAGTCTGAAAGGAGCGGCGACATGTAGTCCGTGCCCTGTCGGACTTTTTAGCGTAGTAGGAGCCACAATTTGTACTCCTTGCCCGGGTGGGCAGGAATGTCCGGGTCAGAAGTCCCCGGTTAATTGTGCAAAGGGGTTTTACAGTGAGCTTGGTGAAGGAGCATGCAAAGCTTGTCCAACGGGTACTTACAGTGATGCAGGGGCGTCCTTTTGTCTTCCGTGCCCTGCGGGGAAAGTGTGCGCGGATCCGAAAGTACTACCAATAGACTGTGGAACAGGAGAATATAGTACTTCGGGTACTGTAACAGCTTGTATTCCATGTCCGGCTGGCTCTCAGTGCCCCTCAAAAACAGTACCTCCCACATTATGCCCTATTGGTACATATTCAGGGCCAAAGGCAACTGCTTGCATACAATGCCCTGCGGGAAGTTCATGTGTGAACCCAGCCGAAGCACCTGTTGCGTGTCCCTCCGGCTACTACAGCTCGCTAGGGGATGTTGGATGTCATGTTTGCCCCGCCGGAAACCCTTGTTCTAACGCCGCAGTTTTGGCCAAGTGTAACGGTGGGGAATATTCTTCATTAGGAAGCAGCACCTGCCTTTCATGTCCTGCAGGTTCGTTCTGTCCAGACCCTGCGCAGGCCCCTTCAGCATGTACACCAGGCCAATATTCTATTGGTGGGACACAGACTTGCACCACTTGCCCAGCTGGAAAAAAATGCCCAAGCACATCTTCAGGCCCGACTGATTGCTTGGCGGGAACCTTTAGCTTACAAGGAAGCGTCGATTGCATGTCATGCGCTGCTGGATTTGCATGCCCATCGATATCATCACTTCCTACCCCATGTGCAGCAGGTAGTTATAGTTCAGGGGGTGCTACTGCGTGTATTCAATGCCCTGCAGGTGAAGCATGCCCATCTACAAGAGATCCCGGGCAAAAAATAACTTGCGCCCTCGGTACGTTCTCAACGGGTGGTGCGCAAATATGTACAGCATGTCCTGCGGGCTTCAAATGTGCCTCTACAACATCAAACTCAGCAGTGCAATGTACCGCTGGTACCTTTTCAACAGGTGGAGCATCCGCGTGCACTACTTGCCCAGCTGGTGTAATGTGCCCTAACACGGACGGCTCTGGAAACAGTCCATGCCCAGTAGGCTCATATTCATTGGCAGGCCAAACAAGCTGTACCCCTTGTAACGCAGGGTTTTACTGCCCGACTGTAAGCGTAAATACGCAAATTGCTTGCCCTGTTGGAACGTATTCATTACAAGGAGCTGCTAGCTGTACAGTTTGTCCACCAGGAAAAGCCTGCCCAAGCACCAATACCGATAACAATATAGTAACTTGTGCCTCGGGGACATTTAGTGTTAAAGGATCTACTGCCTGCACACAGTGCCCAGCAGGGTTTTTCTGTCCCGCCGTTGATTCGGATCTTCAAATACCTTGCGAAAATGGCTGGTATTCACTGGCAGGAGCCACAAAATGCACACTTTGTCCCGCAGGATCTTTTTGCGCAGATACAAAGTCAAATCCAACCCCTTGTCCAAGTGGTACTTATAGCTTGGGTGGAAAGACAAGCAGTTGTACTCAATGCCCTGCAGGGTATGAGTGTAAAAACTCCGGAACTACTGTTCCTGAACAATGCACGGCTGGAAAATATAGCTTGGCTGGTAGTATAGCGTGTTCTAATTGTAATGCAGGATACTTATGCCCAGCAGGATCAACAGTTGCCAATCCAGCTGGTTATAAATGCCCAGTGGGATATCATTGCGACGGGGCCACAGCTACCGCCTGCGCAGCTGGTACTTACAATGATCAATTGGGTGGGATGGGGGTGGGGTCTTGTAAACAGTGTCTCGCGGGGTATTATTGTGTGCAAGGAACCGGGACGCTAAGTGCCTTACAGCTCTGCCCAAAAGGCTATTTTTGTCCTACAGGCACAGACACGGTTGATAAGAATCCATGCACTGCTGGCACATACAATGATCAGTATGGAAAGATTCAGTCAAGCGACTGTAAGGCCTGTCCTGTAGGAAAGTTTTGCTTACAGGCTACGGCTAATCAAGGAACAATGTGCCCTCAAGGATATTTCTGCCCTGTAGGAACAGCGTTTAGCAATGCAAACCCTTGTCCAGCAGGTCAGTTTGGAAAGCAGCCAGGAGCAGAGGATAGCTCTTATTGCCAAGACTGCCCCAAAGGGCACTACTGCCTAACCGGATCGTCCTCGCCTACAGTTTGTCCTGCAGGTCGCTTCAATGCGGCCCCGGGGGGGACTAACTTAAATGCATGCACACAGTGCAATGCTGGCTCATATTGCCCAACTCCAGGATTAACTACGGCACCGTTTATTTGCAGAGCCGGTCACTATTGTCCGCAAGGGTCCATCAACCCAACCCCGTGCAATGCAGGGACGTACACCGATGCTCACAATTTAAATGCGCAAAGCCAGTGCTCAACGTGTAAGGAAGGGTGGGCATGTCCCAGTGGAACAGGAGGATCTCAGAATCCTCCCCAAATTTGTGCAAAGGGACATTATTGTCCAGCGGGGACACCATCAACAACATCGAACCCTTGTAGCGCTGGGACATATACCGCAAACACGGGTATAATTCGACAGGCAGACTGCACTGACTGCCCAAAGGGAGATTACTGTACTGGGGGAAAAGATGCACCCGATGCAGCGTGTCCTGGGGGGCATTACTGTCCTCCCAAGACGCCTGCTGCTAACTCAAACCCATGTCCTGCGGGTACCTATTATTCCCTTACTGGAGCAAAGCGAGTGGAAACCTGTATTCCGTGCACAAAAGGTCACTTTTGCCCTGCGGGCTCTGTAAATCCTACAGCCTGTCCTGCTGGAACCTACAATGACATCCTCAGCCAAAAACAGCAGTCAGACTGTAAAACATGTACCCCTGGATACAAATGCCCATCGCTTGGTGTTGTAACCCCTTTAGAATGCGGAACTGGAAAATATTCTTCAGCTGGAGCAAGTGTATGTGCATCTTGCCAAGCTGGATTCTACTGTGATGAGGTAGCTACGTCTCAAACAACTATGACCACCAAAAAGATATGCCCAAAAGGAACGAATTGTCCAACGGGACAGACAGCTCCACCAGATATTCATACCGATTTCTGTCCCAAAGGACATTGGTGTGATGCTGGAAATATAACGCCTGCCCCTCAGCCATGTACACCGGGAACATACAATCCATTGACTTCACGTACTCAGATAACTGACTGTGTGAAATGCCCACCAGGGAAGTACTGCCAAACTTCGGGCCTTTTTGCCGTTAGTGGGCCTTGTAAACCAGGACATTATTGTCCAGAAGGAACTGTAACTCAAGATCAGTTTCCTTGTGCTGCTGGGAAATATCTTGAGAATGCTAGCGCCGAAAATGAAGCAGCGTGCTCGACGTGTGTCTCTGGCAACTACTGTCCTCAAGGAACTGCTACTCCAATTAAATGCCCTCAAGGTTTCTACTGTCCAACCGGTACAATCAATCCACAGCCCTGCCCTCAGGGAACATATGGTGCTACCCTTGGCCTTCGAAGAAGTCAGGAATGTACCCCTTGTCCTGGGGGAAAGTTTTGCCTGGGGCTCGGAGCCTCTGTTCCTACTGGGAACTGTGATGCTGGCTTTTACTGCATTTCCAAAGCATCTGCGTCGTCTCCCCCTAATGATATTACAGGTGGATTATGTCCTAAAGGGGGGTATTGCCCAGTTGGCTCGGCAGCCCCCGTTAAATGCCCTATTGGAACATTTGGCCAGTCTACAGGCGCAAAGGTTTCGGGAGATTGTGTAGCTTGTACGCCAGGCTCGTACTGTGCAGGGTCCAATAATCCGTCCCCCACAGGGCCATGTGATCCTGGGTACTTTTGTCCAGGGGGATCAACCACACCAACAGATAAGATTGTTCCCCAGGGGCACTTTTCTTTGCAGGGGGCGGCGGCAGCAAGTCCTTGCTTGCCAGGAACATATCAACCAGGATCTGGCCAAGGAATATGTAATCAATGTCTTCAAGGAAATTACTGTCCCGGGCAAGCTACGATAACTCCCACGCCATGCACAGCTGGAAACTATTGTCCAACAGGGTCTTCCGCACCCCAACCGTGTCCTGCTGGAACATTTTCAAACAAGGTTCAGCTACTGGCTTCAGGTGACTGTACCCAGTGTACTCCTGGTATGTTTTGTGCTTCTACTGGCCTCAACGCTGTTAGTGGGCAATGTGATGCAGGATATGTGTGCACAGGGGGTTCAAAGGAAAAAAATCCAGTCGGAAAAAGTTATGGGGATGTTTGTCCGGCGGGGCACTATTGTCCTGTTGGCACACATACCCCGGTCAAATGCCCAATAGGCAAGTTTTCAGCCACAACTGGTAATGCTGACTCTTCTAAGTGTATTGCATGCAGCCCAGGATCATTCTGTGCTTCACAAGGTTTAAATAGCCCCTCTGGCCAATGCAAAGCTGGCTATTATTGTACATTGGGTGCAACAACAGATAGTCCAACTGATGGTTCAACAGGTAACAAATGTACTGTTGGGCATTACTGTCCACAAGGTACTTCCGTTCCTAAAAAATGCCCTCCTGGCACATACATGCCAAATACACAAGCATCAGTTTGTCTTGATTGCCCAGCCGGCTCATACTGTGTAGACGGTATTAATGTCTTGGACTGCCCAGCTAGTTACTACTGCCCTGTCAAAACCGGATCTAACTGGCAACCATGCCCGGCTGGAACGTACAGTAACACTAAGAAACTGGCTGCAGAGAGTGAATGCACTAAGTGTGACTCCGGGAAATTTTGTGCTAATGCCCATTCGACTGCGGTCTCGGGAGACTGCAGCCCAGGCTATTTTTGTACAACTGGGGTAAATACAGCCACACCTGATGGCACAACTAATACGGGTACAGGTGGACCTTGTAGTAAAGGGCATTATTGTCCATTAAGTACAGGAACACCTGTAGCCTGCCCTCAAGGCAAGTTCAACCCATCTTTAGGCTCAACGTCTGATGCTTCCTGTACCGTATGTTCTCCGGGGAAGTATTGTACAACTACCGGCTTACCAGCACCCACTGGAGATTGTACGGCTGGGTATTACTGTACATCTGGATCCATTGTGCCAAATCCGGCCACCGTAACAGCTACTGGCGGACCTTGTCCCACTGCCCATTACTGTCCGACGGGAAGTTCTGCCCCATTAGAGTGTGTTGCAGGAACTTATAGTCCCAGTACTACAGCTTCAATTTGTCAACCATGCCCAGCAGGTTACTTCTGTCCAGTAAAGTCAAACCAATTTTTAACGAATAACTGCCCTCAAGGGTACTTTTGTCCTCAGGGTACCAAAGCAGCAAATGAGAGCCCTTGCCCTGAAGGATCGTTTGGGGCAACAACAAACTTGCAGTCTCAAGCAGCATGCACAACGTGCACAGCAGGTAAGTTTTGTCAAGGTCTCGCAAATACTGCTGTGGATGGACCGTGCCAAGCTGGCTGGTATTGTCCGGCTGGATCTAAAAGTGCAACGCCTTCAGGAAAGCAGTGTCAACCTGGACATTACTGTCCAGAAGGTTCTGCTACCCAGTTACCCTGTGATCCTGGTTTTTATTGCCAAGGTACTTTACAATCAGTTAAGACAGGCCAATGTACAGCTGGTTATTTCTGTTCCGGTGGTGCTAGCACACCAGCTCCTACTGATGGTACTACTGGTAATATATGCCCAGCGGGCTCGTATTGTCCTGCAAATTCCGGTGCCCCAACTCCTTGTGCGGTTGGAAAATTCATAAGCTCTACAGGCTCTATAGCCTCTAACCAGTGCGTTGATTGCACGGCGGGGTCATATTGCTCCACCCAAGGTCTGGCAAACCCCACTGGATTATGTGATGCTGGATACTATTGTCCAAAAGGACAGCAATTAAAAAACCCGCCAACATCGCTTTGCCCACAGGGCCATAAATGTCCAGTGGGTTCTCCGGCCGCTGTCCGGTGCTCTGCTGGAACATATCAAGATGAGTCAGGACAAAGTTCGTGTAAACAGTGCCCCGAAGGCTTTTTTTGTGATCCAACGAAGGCCCCTGTTGTGTTATTTAGCGGATCTAGCTGCCCAGCTGGGCATTACTGTCCTGCAGGAACAAAATTTAATCATGAGTTTCCTTGCCCAATAGGCACTTTTTCAAGTTCTCAGAACCGGGTAAAATCTCAGGATTGTATATCTTGCTCTGCAGGTAAATTCTGCAGCTCACCAGGACAAACTGCTGTATCGGGTCCATGCGATGCTGGCTATTATTGCACTTCCGGAGCCAAAAAGGCCAAACCTGCTCCAACCGATGCTACTGGTGGTATATGCCCTGCTGGTAGCTACTGTCCCTCAGGAAGCAGCACCCCGATTAAATGTCCAGCCGGTACATTCAGCGGAACTACTGGCCTTGTCAAAGAGCAGGATTGTACTCCTTGTACTCCTGGTTCTTTTTGTGCATCTGAAGGTCTCACAGCTCCTTCTGGACTTTGTAAAGCTGGGCATTATTGCTCGACGGTGTCAACTATGGAAGCACCAAATGGACAGGTATTCGGGAGCATCTGTCCAGCAGGATCGTACTGTCCTCAGGGAACTGGTGTACCAATCAAATGTCCAGCAGGAACCTATTCCTCGTCCACTAGTCTTAAAGCGGAGTCTGAGTGTCTTCCCTGCGCAGGAGGAAAATACTGTCCAAATGCTGGACAAACTTCTGCCACCCAGGATTGTTCTGCCGGTTATTATTGTTCAGGGGGGGCAAGTGTGAGCTCTCCTGTTTCAAGTCCATCTGGTGACAAGTGCCCACTTGGCCATCATTGCCCTGCTGGAAGTTCTCAACCAGTGCCATGCAATGCTGGTACTTATACTGAGACTGTTCAACAAGCAACCTGTGCGACTTGTCCGGCAGGCTTTTACTGCTTATCAACAAAACAACCAGTCAAATGTCCCCAAGGTCATTATTGCCCAAGCGGCACCCATACAAATCAAATACCATGTCCAACGGGCACATATAATCCGGGATTTCAACTTACAAAAGAGGCCGACTGTAAAGCGTGTGAGCCAGGAAAGTACTGTAAAGATATGGGAATGACTGCTGTTTCGGGAGATTGCGACGCTGGATTTTTCTGTACCTCTGGTGTTGATCAAAAAGCCCCAGCTGGTGGACACAAGGGTTCTGGGGGAAAATGCACTGTTGGTCATTACTGTCCTGCAGGGACAGCAAGTCCATTGCCATGTAGTCCAGGGAGCTTCAACCCTCTTGAAAATCAAGCAACATGTACCCCATGTACGGCAGGGTTTTATTGTCAAGACAATGGGTTGGTAGATATTTCAGCAAAGCCATGCCCTGCCGGCCACTATTGTCCTACGGGAACGTCATCTAGTAATCAATACCCATGTCCTGCCGGAAAGTTCCTACCCTCTACGGGAGGAAAGCAAGCATCTGACTGCGTTCCTTGCACTGCGGGAAAATATTGTGCCACACCAGGACTTAGTGCCGAAACAAACAACTGTGCTCCTGGTTGGTATTGCACAGGCGGCGCCATTATTAGTAAACCTACTGGTAGCACAGGTGGAATGTGTCAACCTGGCTTTTACTGTCCTGCGGGATCAGCTGCTCAGGTTCAATGTTCTGCAGGCTCTTACTGTGCAACATCTGAACTTGGGGCGGTATCTGGACCCTGCACGGAAGGTTACTATTGTTCTGCGGGGTCTTTATTTCCAGCGCCCACAGACGGTGTAAAAGGAAACATATGCCCTCAGGGCCATTACTGCCCGTCTGGTTCTTCCGCAGGGGTGGTATGTCCGGCAGGAACATTTTCAAATAACAAAGGTCTTAAAGCTGTAAGTGATTGCAGTGACTGTACTCCGGGTTTTTACTGTGCGAACCCGGGTCAAACCGCAGTCTCCGGACCTTGTGATGCGGGGTACTTTTGTGTCGGAAAGCAAAAAGAAAAAAATGCTGTAGCGAATATTTGCCTAGAAGGACATTTCTGCCTCCAGCAATCTCCAGCTGCAACTCGCTGCCCACTAGGAGAGTACCAAAACCAAAAGGGAAAAACAGCATGCATTACGTGCCCCGAAGGCTACTATTGTGATAACAGTAAATCACCGGTAGTGTTGTATACAAGCTCCGACTGTCCTAAAGGGCATTATTGCCCTGCCGGAACTAAAACTGCCACTCAGTTTCCTTGTCCTATAGGTACATATAGTAATTCTTTAAATCTTGCGAAAGAGGCAGATTGTACAAATTGTCCCGCAGGAAAATTTTGTTCAGTTGCTGGAAAAGATGCCCCTTCAGGCGATTGTGCTCCTGGCTACTATTGCATTTTAAAATCTTTAACGGCTTCACCTATTGATGGCATTACTGGACGACCATGCTCTCCTGGCCATTTTTGTTTGTCTGGTACAACTACGGAAACCAAGTGCCCCATTGGTACATACAGAACTGCAGTTGGTGGGACGGCGTCTTCCGACTGTACTGATTGTGATGGTGGTAAATTTTGTAGCTCCACGGGATTATCAGCCGTATCAGGAAGCTGTAGTGCTGGATTTTTTTGTACTAAAAAAGCTGTAACGTCCAAGCCCACTGATGGAACTACAGGAAATGAATGTACGGTCGGACATCATTGCCCAGCGGGATCAGCTGCCCCAGTACCATGTCAAGATGGAACATACATGCCTAACAAACAGGCCACGGCATGTTTACCATGCCCCAAAGGATTCAAATGTACAGATGGAATTAACCCGGTCACTTGCTCAGCTGGGAGGTATTGTCCGGAAGGTACAGGGGCTGCAGAGCCAAAGTGCGCTAAAGGCACCTATTTGGCTGCCTCTGGAAAAGAGAAGGCGCAAGATTGTCTGCAGTGCACTGGTGGGTTTTATTGTGAAACAACGGGCTTAACTGCAGTGACTAATCCTTGCGCAGCGGGATTCTATTGCCAGACAGGCGTTGATGTACTAAGTCCTGACGGCTCTACCAACACTGGGGCTGGTGGACCATGTCCAAAAGGTCACTATTGTGCTGCACAAACAACTTCACCGGTGGCTTGTGACCCTGGCACTTACAATGATCTACTAGGAAGATCTTTAAAATCTCAATGCAAAGCTTGTCTCCCAGGCAAATACTGTGAAACTAGTGGACTTGCAAGTCCGACGGGTGATTGCTCTGCCGGCTTTTATTGTGCAAGTGGATCTGCTACAAAAAATCCTGCCAGTGTGACAGCTAATGGGGGACCATGCCCCACAGGAAACTATTGTCCAGTTGGGACCTCAAGTCCTCTCCCGTGCCCTGCAGGACAACACAACCCATCTACAGGGCAAACTGCTTGCCAGCAGTGTCCAAAAGGATACTTTTGCCCGGCTGGAACATCAACATTTGGAAACAACCCATGTCCTTCCGGCCACTACTGTCCTTCAGGAACAAAATTTGATAAAGAGTTTAAGTGCCCTGTTGGAACATTTTCTGCAGCAACAAAGTTGGAACTGGAATCTCAATGCCAGGCATGTACACCTGGAAAATATTGTATGACAGCAGGCTTGTCTGCAGTGACAGGCCCTTGTCAAGGAGGCTGGTATTGTTCCACAGGTGCAAAGCTCCCTACCCCAGCTTCTAATACAGAAGGAGGGAAATGTGTGAAGGGACAAGTTTGTCCCCTTGGAAGCAGCGCTCCTTCTCCATGTCCCGCGGGAAGTTTTTGCGCAACTGATGGGTTGTCAGCTGTTACAGGCCCTTGTACAGAGGGATACTATTGTTTAGAAGGCTCCAAAGTACCAAACCCTACGGATGGCATTCAAGGAAATATTTGCCCAGCTGGGTCATTTTGCCCGGCAGGAAGCACCACACCAACACCGTGCTCAATTGGCTCCTTCAGTTCGAGTCAAGGTAATGTTAAATCCGCTGATTGCCAGTCCTGCACTCCTGGCTTCTTCTGCAGTAAGCAAGGGGCAGCGTTGGTTGAAGGATCATGTGCAAGTGGGTACTTCTGTCCTGCAGGTTCTACCACCCCTAATAAGGCGTCTAACATTTGTCCTCAAGGGTTTTTTTGCCCTCCGGGATCTACTGCTGCCCAAAGATGTGCATCAGGGTTCTATCAAGATCAAACAGGACAAAGTTCGTGCAAGACTTGCCCTGCCGGTTCTTACTGCGATTCTGTTACGGACCCGAAAGCATTTGTAGATTGTCCGGCGGGTCACTATTGTCCCCAAAGGACGAAGTTTGCTACTGAATTTCCGTGTCCCAAAGGCACATTTTCTGGCTCTACGAAGCTCGAACGGCAGGACCAATGTACCGCCTGTACCCCTGGCAAATATTGCCAAACTACTGGCCTTGATAAACCTTCTGGGGATTGCGCGGCAGGCTACTATTGTAAAGGATCCGCAATCACCAATACCCCTCTAGATGGAACAACGGGGAACATATGTCCAAAAGGTCATTATTGCGCAATTGGGGTTTCTCTTCCGACCGCTTGTCCTTCGGGAAAATATTCTCAAAATACGGGTAACGTTGATCAAAATGGTTGTACACCATGTGCCGCTGGCAGATATTGCTCTCAATCCGGGGGGTCTGGGGGAGATGCACCATTGTGCAAAGAAGGATTTATTTGCCGTGGTGGATCAAACACACCTACACCAAGTGACCCAAGCATGGGTGGATTGTGCTCTGCAGGTAAATATTGTCCTGCTGGAACTGTTTCAGAGTTGGAGTGCGCTGCTGGAACATATAACCCCAATACAGGACAGGCGGCTTGTTTGGACTGTCCTGCAGGCAAACTTTGTGCAACAAAAGCGCTGACAGCCCCTGGTGAGTGTCCAAAGGGGCATTACTGTCCACTAAAAACAGCCATAGCCGTTCCATGCCCTGCAGGCAAATACTCTAATGTTGTGAACCTAAAATCGTCCTCTGAATGCACACCATGCCCTGCTGGAAAGTACTGTGAAATTCCACCTTTAACAGCAGTTACTGGAACTTGCGATCAAGGTTATATTTGCGCAGGAGAGTCTAATTCCAAAACTCCAGATGGATCTGTTAATCCTCAAAATAAGCCTTGCCCGGCAGGCTTTTATTGCCCCGCCGCTGCGACCGCTCCAATTCCGTGCCCAGTTGGCACATCGACGGATGTTACCGGTATCTGGCAGGAAAGTCAGTGCAAACCATGCCTTCCAGGACACTATTGTGCTACTACAGGATTGGCAGCTCCAACTGGAAAATGTGCTGGAGGATACTACTGTCCAGAGAACTTTAAGAGTATCGTGGATAAGCCCGTGGGAAAAGAGTGTCCGGCAGGAAAGCATTGCCCTCCCGGATCTGTGGCGCCTGTAGTGTGCCCTGATGGAAAATACCAAGGTAGCTCTACCCAAGCTGATTGTCTTGTTTGTCCCGAAGGGCATTTTTGCGTTGGAAGCCCCCTTGCTCCCGTGAAATGTCCAATAGAGAAATACTGCCCCTCAGGAACAGGAACACCACCGTCGTGCCCCCCGGGGTTGTACTCTACAGTGGAAGGTGTCACAGGATCCACACTTTGTGCGAAGTGCCCAGTAGCAAAGTACTGCCTTGACGGCAAAATTAAGGGACCTTGCGCAGCTGGATACTGGTGTATTGCAGGAAGTGATACGCCAACACCAACTGGAGCAAAACCAGAAGTTGGAGGTCCTTGTAAGCCAGGTCACTATTGTTTGGAAGGAACAATAGAACCAACCACATGCCCTACCGATACCACAAGAGTTGATCCTGGGGCTCAGCAAAAATCAGATTGTATAAGCTGCCCTGCAGGTTTCTTTTGTATCCCTGGTGACCCTGTAGCAAAGCCCTGTGAGCCAGGCTGGTATTGTCCTTTTGGCAGCCCGAAAGCTAAGTGCCCAATTGGTACGTACAATGAGCTAGAAAAGGGCACTTCGGAGGCAAGCTGTAAAAGCTGTGTTGCAGGATATTGGTGCGATTCGGTAGGTATGGCAAATTACCTGAACAGACCATGTCCTGCAGGCAAATTTTGCTCTGTAGGGGTTGTCAAGCCAGTTAATTGTACTTCAGGGTTTTATCGATCGGATGTGGGAGGAAAAGCCATTACTGATTGTACGTCGTGCCCCGGTGGATTCTATTGTCCGGAAGCTTCCATTACACCAACTCTGTGTGCCGCCGGAAATTACTGCCCTTCGGAGTCTGGGGGTCAGACTGTATGCCCACCAGGCTCGTTTTGTGCAGCAGGTGTTAAAGAGCCGACTTTATGCCCTGCTGGCTTTTACTGCGCTGTCGCTGCAACAGAACCTATTAAGTGTCCTCTTGGCTCCTATTGCCCTTCTAATTCAACAAAGCCCCAGTTATGCCCCCTTGGCTACACGTCTAAAGACACCTCAAATGCGACTACTTTTGATTCCGCGTGTACTATTTGCAGAGCAGGTACTTATGGAAATCATCCAAATAGAACAGCATGCTTACCCTCCGCGGCAGGATACGTTTGTCTAGACGGGTGTGTGAGCGCTACGCCTGAAATTAGAAGTCAGGATAATGGTTTCCCCTGCCCAGTAGGTCACTATTGCCCCGAAGGGTCCGGATTTGCCCTGAAATGTCCAGTTGCTACTTATAACCCATTAGTTAAAGGTGTAAATACTTCATCTTGTATTCAATGTCCTGCGGGTACATACAACCACAAAGAAGGTCAAGAGGGATGTTTTCCGTGTGGTTCAAGTGCTAACTCTACCGCCGGGCAAACTAAATGTGGATGTACAGGTGCATTTAGAGTATTTCAACCTTCGGATGGGTCATGCGTGTGTCAACCAGGATACATGTTCTTCAATGATGATGGATCAGAGGGAACTGGGAACAGCGATATAGACTGCCAGCCTATTGTATATGACAGGTGCCTAGATAGTGAAGCGCGATCAATATATGACGGTACATGCGTTGACCCATCTTCAGGTGGGCAATATTGCTTCAGTTCAGGTGTATGCTCTGATGCCTTGGGAGTATTTAATCCCAATTTAGGCACTTGTGATTGCTCGAATCACACAGAATGTAGTTCGTCAACAGTGACTGTCGAAATTAGCTCTTCGAATTCTTCACTAGTCATTTTAACGAGGAGTGATGGTACCGCAGTTACAATCCCCCTTTCTCAGCTTACTGGATTTTCGGGAACACCATCTTGTGTAGCGACCAACACGACGAACTGCAGACTTGAATTTTTGCAGGTCAGTAATACAGGAACTCAAGGCCTTTGCGCTGATAGTGATGCATTTTATGACCAATTTTTCCAAGTCTCAGGAACCACAGGAAATCAAACAGCTAAAAACGTTTTGAGTAACCAAGGAACATCAAGAAAGCTACTGCAAGTCATAGTATCCAATACACAAACTTCTGGAGTAGCAAACCCAATACTTTGTCTCTTAAACGGAGAGTCAATGATGTTTGATATTCCTGACAGGAATCATTATCCAGTGTATGATAAAGATAGTTTATTTAACACGAATGAAGCATTTGACTATGGAGAATTCCGTGAACTTGAAGAACGACTAACAAAGACTAATCTTACTATTACGAAATTTGCTTTCACATTTGCCGAGGCGGGCACCTATGTGTTTTACAATGCTGCGAATAAGACCTCTACTACTGTTATAGTCGTGATGCCCACAGGAACTGCTTGCACTGGCAACAGCGGGGTTCGTGTAGTACCACAAACATCAGCTAACTTTGTAGCATCGGGTGTCAATAAGCAAAGGTCGACAAACACTACTCCGAATTGGCTGGCTGTTATTATTTTGGTTTCAGTTACGGTCAGCGTCATTGTGATTCTTATCATAGCAGTATTTGTTTGGCGCCCGAAGAATTGGGGAGCTAGAATACCAACGGCTTTTAAGCCTAGATATAGAAGATTAAATGCACCACCACAGGAAATACTGAAACCTGCAAATGTTATTAATGGGGAAGAAAGTGCATTGTCCGCTATTGCAGAGGACGCTATTAGCCCTGAAACAGAAAACAAATTGGCATTAGTACGGGATTCAGATGTAGCTCGGAACCATCTGCTTGAAGACAATGAAGTTTTAGACAAGTTTGAGCTAGAAAATTTCAATGTAAAGACACTGTATGACAAATTGGAAGATCAAAACATATATGTGGCCTCTTTGCTAGGCAAACACGCTGACGGAAGCCAGTCAATGTATGAGAAGCTGTTGAATGAAACGGGTGACTTGAAGGATATGCTTTATGCAGTAGATGGTTCGCGCATAGAGAAAGACAGAGAATCCAGTGATTATAGAGGCTCGGATTCAAGCTTGACTTCTGCAACTTCCCATAGAATGTCTCAGGATACTCTACATCCTAGTAAGTCGAAGAGGAAGCCAGGACGATCTCCTAAGGAAGAGGAGCTAATGGAAACTCTTCAGAATTTGATAAAGAACATAAAACTTGGGGTTTCTAAGCCCGGTGTTTCATCCAGTAGTGTAAAAACTATCGGTGGTACGAAGCATAAGGTGGTAGCAGTATCCGACCAAAAGTCTTTAACCCGAAAGCAAAATGCTGAAAGAGTTAAGCTTATAGAAGACCTCCAAGACGAAGAGCAAGATGAATTTAAAAACAATGCTTCGAATTGGAGTAAGGCAAAAGAGAAAGAAATTGCAAAAGCCGCCGAAGAGCTAAAGACTGCTTTAGAGCAACCAGGCTTATCGGATGATGATGCTGACAGGCTTATGAATCAATACCATGATCATGTGGATGAGCTAAACAAGCGGATAGACTTGGAAAAGGCAAGGCAACAAGCCGCACTAAGAGAAAAAATGTTGAAAAAAAGGCGAGAAAAACAATTGCAGCTCCAGAAACAGCACGAAGATTCTGCTGAAGCTATGAATCTACACGGGCTTTCGGCAATCAATGACGAAGTTTCGGAATGCATGATTGAATCTGAACAATTCGCCGCTGATGCAATTCACGCCGAGCTGGAAAAGGAAAAGTTAGAGGAGTTTATTGAAATTGAAGAAAAGGCAAATTTGCAGCTAGGAGACCAGACAAGAGAAGCATTTGAAGAGAAATTAAAAGGGATGGTAGCAAGGGGCGAGATGAGTGAGGATGAAATGAAGCGCCTTATTCAAGAACAAATCGATGCTATGCGAAAGTTTGATAGCGACCTCAGAAGTAAAAAAGAACTGTTGCAAGAAAAGTTAAAAGCTAAAATGGCTATGCGAAAAGGGAGACTTATGGCAGATTTGCAACAGAAGCAAAACGATGAGCGATTGGCTTTAGAAGAGAGGCTTCAAGAAAATAGTGACCTCTCTGATTCTGAAAAACAAGTAGCTCTAGATAATCTCAACAAGAAGCAAGAGCAAGAGCGTGCTGCCTTGGAAAATACAGAAGCCATGAACGAAGCTATAGAAAATGCGACAGTTGTTAAGTCTTTATTACAACAGCAAACTGCCCAAATGGAGGAAGAACAGCAAAGGATTCTTTCGTCTTTAGGAAAATTTGACAATATCTCCGATACATATAAAAATGAGATTGTGGATGAGTTGAAAGGTCAGCTTCAGGAAAATAGAGACGCTTTAGAACTGCAAAAAACTAGACAGAAACAAAACTTGAAAGAGAAATTGAAGGCCAGGCAGAAACGTCTGGAAGAGCAAAGGAAGAGAGAGGCTGAACATCAAGTGAGACAGGCTTTGAACTCCAACGCTAAGAAAATAGAAAGTTCTGACAAGGGCAGCGAAACAATTGTTGTGCCTTCGGTTGAAATTCCTCAGAATAGTGTCGAAGAAAAGTCACTGGAGCAGCAGCAAAAGCAAATAAGAGAAAAAATGGAAAAGAAACATAGAGAGGAAATGGAGCTTTTGGACCAAGAGATGCTGGCCCAGCAAAAGGCCAAAGAGAAAGAAATGCTTCAAAAAATGGAGATTAAGAAAGAACAAATTCTGAGGGAAAAGCAGGCTCGCGTCGACGCTGAACTGAATGCTAGAACAGACTTGAGTCAAGAAGAAGCAAATGTTCTTTTAAGTCACCATCAAGCAGAGATTGAGCAGTTAAACAAGTCCTTGGACCAAGAAAAAATAAGACAGCAAGCTGCACTCCGAGAGAAGCTAGCCGCAAAAAAGAAGCGGCAGAGGGAAGACCTAAAAAGACGACAAGAATTAGATAAGCACAAAGAAGAGCTCCAGCAAGATAAAGAATTAACTGAAATGAAAACTGAAAAGCTCAAGGAATTGGAAAGAGAAGCCATCATTGAGGGTATTCAGTCCAATGACAAAGATAAAGCATCTGATGTTATTCACAAGATACTGGAACAGCGCCACAAAAGGGAACAGGCTGAGTTAGAAAAGCAATATCAGAAAGAAAAGAATATAACTGTTGAAGATGCTCTACTGAAACTTAGTGCTCGGCACGAAGATGAAAGGGAGAAATTAGCAGTGAAGCATAGCGAAGAACTGCGAAATTTGATGGCCAATCTAGAAAGCATGACCGACGATGACCTAGAGGCGGCACGTATAGATTTAATTAATAGGCAGCAAGTAGAAGAAGGAAGGCTTGAAAAGGAGCTAGCCAATGAGAAAAAGAACTTGAGTCGTGATGCCGTCACAGAATTGGATTTGAAATATGCTCATGAACGCCTCAGATTGAAAGAGAATCAATATTTGGAATTTTCTGAAACTCTAAAAGAGTTTACTCCAGAGCAAGCGCTTAGCAACCAAGCTTTGCTAGACGCGACTGCTGCCGAAGAAACAGCTCGGGAGCTAGAACTCTTGCGTTCTAAACTTGGAGCAGAAAAAGAGGAGCAAGAAAAGCAGCTTCAAGAAGAAAAGGCTAAGTTTGAGGAAGAAGAGCGATTGAGGTTGGAAGCTGAATTAAACAACTTTGAAGAGCAATTGGAGAAAGATAAAGCAATAGAGGCCGAGAAGGTAAATCGTGCCATTGAGGAACTGAACGCAAAGAAAGAACAGATGCTTGCTGACAGGAAAGCCAAACAAGAGAAAGAGCTTGAAGAGCTAGGGAACGTTTCAAAGGATGAAAAAGATGCCATATTATCGAAGCACACAGAGGAACTCCAAAAGTTTGAAAACGCTCTTGACACTGAGAGAGTGAGACAACAAAGTGTATTAAAGGAACGTCTAGCAAAAAAGAGAGAATCAAAGAGAAAGGCCAAGTTGGATCAATTACAGCAGGAAATGAAAGAAAAAGTTCAAGAAAAAGAAGAAGACATCAAGGAGAACCTCAATAAGCTTCGTGATGAAGAAATCAAGGCATTAGAGGAGTCACAGCTTGCTGAGCCTGCAGTTTATGAAGCTGCAGTTGTTTCAGACAGTTCATCGGGTACAGTAGGCTCCGGTCCAGGCGGGCTGCTTTCAGAACAGGAAATGATGGAACTTCTTATGAAATCGCCGCTTATTAGCAAGTTGGAAGAAATTGAAGAGATTTTGAAAAAGGGTGGGACAAACCACCCCCCTTCAGAATCAAATGTGCAGCCTTATAGGGATGCTAAAGATGAGCTTATTGTATCAAGCAAGCTTGTACCGTCTGATATATCTGGTTTAAGTCCACGATACTTCATTCTGTACAGGTTTGGAACATTCTTAACAGACATTCTTTATTCAAGAGATAAAGTAGCAGCTCCTATCACTCTCTTATTGGCCGATAGCTTACCCCCCAATGACTACGAAGGTAACGCGTTTCGCAATTCAGTTCATTATAACTCCCACAACCGCATACTCTTTGTCCATAAAGAAAGACTAGATAGTATTGGGGATTTTATTCTAATCATCGTGCACTCTTTGGCCCACATCAAGTCGAATAATATGGGGGGAGATTTCAATGTGAAATTTTTAAAAGAATTTTACAAGCTTATGAAAGTCATGTGTGAAGATTTCTTTTTTTCAAGGTCGAAAAATTCAAATGCATTCTTTTCTTCCCTCAAAGATGATAGTAAAGGTAGCGAGAAGCAAATATTAGAGGAAATCTTTGCAAGGAAAGGAGTTGAAGAACAGGAAAAGCACAATATTGTCGAGGAGCTAATTGACATTAAGACAGCTGCTTCCTCGGGAGACAATACGTCCTCTGCATACTTTTCTAAAAACATCTTGCTTGGTCGATTGCAGCAATATAGCACCCATGTTATTGACAGTAAGCTGAGAGAGCATATCGCAAACCTGGAAGATCGTGTGAACACCTTTGGGGTGGAAGATGATGCTTTTGACTACATTGAAGATAGAATTAATGACATTCAAAGCAGATACAAAATGCCAGACACCCTTCAACTCAGTACTTATAGTACAGTAGAAAACACGTCAAGGCAAACTAAAAAGTCGTCGTCTGTGGCTGTTGGTGCGTATGAATCATTCCTTGCAAGCCAGATAAATGATTTGCAAGAGAAAGTCGATACGTTGAGCAGCGAATATATATTCTTAATGAAAGAGTCTTCTGAGAAGTCAAAGTTGATAGGAAAATTGGATGAAGATCGCCTAAAGAAACTGGCAATTTTAAAAGAGCTGAAAGATGGGACATCCCAATTTACGGAAACCAAAGAGAACCTAAAAGCACTTACTGTACGACTGCAGAAAACTAAAAGTTATCGCCAGACTATAGCCGACAAAATGGATGTGGCGCAAAAGCGATTGAATGGCTTCAAAGAGGAGCTCTCTTTGAAGCAAAAAAAAGCTGCAGAGTCTACAAAAAGAACATAAAAAATCAAACACTACTACTACGTAATAAGCCACAAATTTGAAAGTCTTATCATAAAAGGCTGTTTACATTAATTTATGAAATCCTTTGTTATATTCAAATAAACACAAACTACGATATCGGAACTTTACCCAATGAAATTTATTACTAGCTCAGCGGTCTGCTATCTTAATCCTAGACACAGAAACGCTACTCTCTTCATATAGCTCACTTTCTGATGAGTTTGCTCTGCGTTTTCTTTTGTTTCGCTTCTTTTTCAAACAAAAAAATACTATAATAGAGATTATAACCAAGGCACCAATCCCACCACCCAAACAAGCATATAGGACTGTATTATCGTCACTATCACTGCCATTCTTTGGTATGGCTTCGTTTGTTGGTTCTTGAGGATTCGGGTCTGGAGGATCCGGAGTTGGGTTTATATTGCCATTGGGATTGGTTGAGTTCTTATGAGCGTCTGACACACATGTCCCATTGAAGCTCGTATACCCTTCCTTGCATGAGCAATGTGGACGACGCAAGTCGACTACGGTGCATTCTTCATTATTACCAGTACAAAAATGGAATTCACACTGTGCTTTCACTATTTTATCCTCCTAAGTTAGTTTTACATTCGCAGCAAAGAATCGCTCCTACCATATCATTCAAAAGCAGAACTTACCCTTTTCGCAAACTTGCAGCGAGGCATTGAAATGGATATCTGGATTGGAACATTCAAGAAAGCAATTTTTACCAACTTGGCCGTCCTTGCATGGTAAAAGTTCCCGTTTCCTCTTGCACTGCTCAACCGTATTAATAGAGTCACCGGTGTTATTATATGAGCTAACTTTGACGTAATTTTCGATGCAAAGGCATACGCTAAACATTATACCTTGCAGCAATCCCTCTCTACACTCACTGTATGGGGGACAATTATGATTGGGGCCATAACACTTGGAGTTTGGGTCTTTTACTTCAACACAAGGATCACTTAATGTCCCCTCTCCAACATAGCCACCAGGGCAATAGCACACAGGTTTTTCTGGATGGGCCAAGCTCTGCTCACAAGATGCATTCTTCCCACAAGGAAAAGGGGTCTGTGTACAAGGGTTAACTACATCCTCTCCTGCTCGAGGAATGCAAGTAATACTTTTTTTAAAAAACAGGCACCCAATACTGCAAAAAAAAAAAAACCATTCACAAACACGATACTTACTTGCACAGGTCGGCAGCCACTGCTCAAACTCGCTCAAACCTTTATAATGCACCCACTCGAGCGTAAATCCCTCTTCTTTAGCGCACGCACATGTTACATTTTTGAAATCACTTTGTAATTGACAAGTACCATACTGGCCACATGGGTTACGTTGTGGCGAGCAGATAGAGCTGGTAGGAAGGCACTCCTTAAGATAATAATCGAAGTACTCATTCTCCTTATCAGCACATGTGCAACTGAATTTTCTTACCGAATTGCCTTCAGTTTTAACATAATCTTCCTCTTTCAACATTTGGCAAGTGGCACTTTTACCACACGGATTTTTATCTTCGCGACATATGTTCTCTACACAACCTTCATTGCCTATCATAACGAAATTATCTTTGCATACGCACGTAGACCCCCCGTAATCCGTTGCAACACATTTCATATTCTGCAAACAAATTGTGCTGTCGCAAGGATCTGAATCTTTCAAACCTACCTCATACATTTCCTTTCCCAAGTTCCCATATATATCAGTCAGTTTAATTTTAGAGAAGTCCGGCACGCACACAGCTGCTGTTACGTTGACTTTTGGATTATCATAATACAAAACCCCCGTGGAGCATTGATGACAATTCTTTAGATCATAGCAACTTTGTGCCGAGCATCCCGGAATATCTTTGTCATATTCATACATGCTGAAACACGAACAGCCCGCTCGAAGCTTTCCTTTGGCTTCTACAGCTAGACATACTGCGTCCTCAAAGAAACCCCCATTATGTTCGCAAGGATTTTTTGAGTCTACGCATGGGTGGCCCTCTGTACATTTGTTGTTATACACAATGCGCTTATACTTACGCTCTTTCAAACGCTTGTTCTCATCTTTATCCTTCCCGTCTTCATCCTCTTTACAGATTTCCTGTATCACGTTCGATTTGACACACACACCCTTTTTATCACCGCTACATACATCCCCATTGCAATCACACACATCAAACTCATTCGCTGTCTGATTTTCTCTATAGCACTCTAAATCGTGCTGGCACTCCTTTCCCAAAGCCAAGACTGGCAAAGCTATCAATAGCAAGGTACCCCATATGAAAACACGATTCCCAAATCCTGCTTTGGAAAGACTTTTCCGTCTTCTAACGCCACCCATTTTGTTTTATACCAAGTTGACCCTATAATACCTTTTAACAATCCATCATATTTCCCTTTACTCATTACAGATTCCCTTCACCATCCCAATCCAACGCCAACAGAATTAACCAAATTCAAAGAATAGAAATAATAAATTAAAAAAAAGTAGCCGTGACTGTGAGGCGGCCACACTGGTCTCAGGCCCAGGGTGGGCAGTGGATTCAAGGTCAGAACAGCTTCAGAATATTTTTCCAGGTCCCTCTAATAATCTGAATATTTCCGAAAAAATTCCTGTCACAGATCAATATTCCCCAAAGGGAATTGCCTGGGGGAGGATTAGCGTCAAGTCCTCCCTGCGTCAAGTTTATAAGGCTTTATATTTTTATTTGTAATGTTTATGTCGAGTGAGTGCTAGCTGGTCCATTCTAAGATGTAGAGGTCTCAAGAGAGAGACGCCTGTGTACGTTGATGGCCTGGTCTGGCCTGAGATGACTTCAGATGCTCTAGAACTTTTTCGCTCTTTCCTGCAAACGCAGACTTGTATTTTGAGAACACATCTTCGCAGCTTCTCAATTCGTCTGCTGGGTCTGGAAAAGCTACACCAGTTTCACAGGCTCTCAAGACTTTGAATAGACCATTCATCCTTTGATTTTGCATAGAAGATTCATCAAGCAACGCCCAATACCCATCCAGCATTGAGAAGGCCTCACGCAACTGTGGAGTTTGGTCAGCATCTTCAACTGTTCTATTTGCCGCTTTGCAAATTTTGTCTAGCCGCTCAAGATACCGCTGATTTATATTATACAAAAAGTTTGTATTTCTTTCCTTGATTTTCAAGCACGAAAGGGCGACCGACCTCTTAGCTTCCTTTTCATCTGCCCCATGAACCCCTTCCTGAACAACACGACACGCTTCTTTAAGGGTTGAATTTTCGTCAAATTCGGATAGGCATAACTTCGCCCTTATAAAATAATTCAGGGCTTTCTCTGCATTTTGCTCCACACCAAGTCCAGCAAAATAAGCTGAGTAGCTTAAGCTAAGTGAATTGGGCGCTGAATACAACGCCAATTCATCAACCGAATTTTCGATTTTCGGAACCAACCATTCCACATGTTTGCTCATTATATCATGCCTCGCAACCACTTCCTTCTTCCCGTGCTCAATCAAAGCAGTCAATAGCTCGCTTGCCTCTTCAAAGACTGCTTTCTTGACAATCCCAAATTCGCTTATTCCCCAGGAGGATCCCAAAATGCTACTCTCGCCCTCTAACATCTCCTCCATATGCGCGCATTCATCGAATACGAACTTATAAAGATCAGTAAAAACTTCAGGGTTCCCACAAAAGCCAAAGCTTTCATCGTCCACAAGCGAAGCTTTCTTCATCTTTCTTACAAAAGTAGAAAAGTGTGACCCTTTTAAATTTCCTTCGACAATCATGAAACGCGCACGAAGTAAGGAAGCGAAGATGACCTCCGTCTTCATCTTCAGAATTTCATACAGATGCCCCTTCGGACATTCTTTGGGCATTCCTGTCGCATTTTTACTGACTTCCAAAGCTTTCTTGGCCAATACCACTTTTTGTTTATCGTAGTCTTTTCTATCCATTTCCTTTAGCAAGAATGAGCTATACACTGTAAAATTGAACAAATCAACAAAATCTAACAGAATCGTGTCCAATATTCCCAGCTCCCCAACTCTGTGTTTGCGCACATAATTTCCAAGTTCCAAATTCACCTTCCCGCCTAGCAATGGAATAAGTTCCGTGTCTCTAATAAGATGGTGTCCCTCGATCAGAAACTTCAACAGCATCTCCGTTGGAGTCTTGTCGAGCAACTTCTCCAGGTCCCCAAACGAAAGTCCCTTGGCCTTAGATCGTCTTCGAACTTTGTGGAACTCATCCAAGGGGGAAGAAAGATTATCCAGAGTAGTGTATGCAGGCTTGTCGTCTCCTATACTAGTTTTATACAGCTGTAGAAACTTATTTCTGCTACAGATACTTCTCAGTTTAAGCACTGAATCCCCAGGGATGTGAACTTGCTTAGAGTAGGACTTTAATTTTGATCTCCCTTTTGCTTCCCCAACATGCCCCCCTGCCTCTACTGAGCAAACTCTCCCCGAATGTAAGTGTGTCCTTTGCTCATAAGCAGCTCCAGCGTCCGTAAAAGCAATAACATTCCTCCCCAAGGCTCCTCTCACTCCTGATTTCTCACATAACCCTGTTTCAACATACCTCCTCAACCAACTTACTCTAGCTCTTATCCCTCCCATACCACCCCAATACTACTACTCCCAACAACACCCACACACCCATCCCCCCCTAAATAACCCCCCCTCTTTTCAAAATCAAAAAAAAAAAAACACTAAAATCACTTCCCAGTCACACACACGGAACGGGGCTGTGTTCATATCATGTAGCTTCTCTGCCTGCACGTGGACTTTTGGGCCCCCCCAAGCTGGGACACTAGAACTATAAAAAAAATATAGTTACAACTCTATGGGGGCCCCCCTCCCCCGGCCAAGAGCAGAAGGATCCCCCAAAAGAAGGCAAAAAAAAAAGAAAAAGAAAATTAAACGGAAAATTACCATCAGGCATCATCGCCAGGCGCAATAGACAATATTATCATTTTCCTCCAATTAACTTAAAATGAAAAATTACAAAATTAGGAGTTTAAATTTATTCTTTATTTCTCCCTTCTTGTACCGCTGTTGTTGTTGTTGTTGTTGTTGCTGCTGTGTTGTAGGAGCTAAGATTTGAGTCAGTGCTTTTGGGGGAGAGACAGGGGAGTTGAGGAGCAATTGAGCATTTGGGGGAGGAATCAATCAAGAGAAAGAAAGGGTCAGACTTTTTTTGTGTGTGTGTGTCTGTTGAAGTGGATTTGATGTATATGTTTTGGTCGTTAAATGAGGTTTGTTAGTTTGTCTTGGGGAGGGGAGTTGAGGGGAAGCGAGGGTACGAAATAGATCCAGTACAATCAATGCGCAAGTTGTAATGTTTGGAGGTAGTAGCAAAGGGAGCCCTGTTGGGTGGGAGAGGGGAGGGGTGATTACTGGGGAAGAGGGAAGTAGTTACAACTCATCGGAGAACAGTTCTCCGGCAACAAATAGAGATCGAGGAGGTCGGCGAGCTGGTGTATATAATAATAACAGAAAAAGTGGATCTTCGGGAGGGGGTATGAGGAAATTCGACATGCGCATTAGAAGCGGATCTGTAAATACATATTTAAACCAAACTAAGAGCGTAGTGATTCCTCGGGCACCGTCTAAGCTCGAGAAAGGGAAAGCTGAGCATGAGAGCACAGGTTCGTTGAAGCCTTTGAGTGATAGCGAAAGAACACTATCAGGGGAGCTGAAAAGTGGTAGCAGTGGAGAGCTTGCTATTGGTAAGGGAAAATTAAGTGGAGAGCCAGAAAAGGGGGTGCTTACTATGGCTAAACGCAAAATGGGGATGTTTACAAGATCTTCGTCCCATAGTGATTTGTCAGCAAAGGCAATAAGTAAGGGGCAAGTTCGAAAGGAGTCGCTGCTAAGAACTGTTCACACTGGCTCTCTTTCATCTTTAAAAGGTTCAAGTAGAAAAAATCTGCTTAAATCAATTTCAGTGTCCGAAAAGGAAACTGTGTACAGACACGGGTCTAGAGAAAGCTCTGATAGTGGATCGAGCATTCTCCGGTCATCTTTTGCGGGGCATTTTCATCGGTCAACCTCCACTGAACACCAAAAGGTGCTGGCAAAGGTAGGGGTTGGCACTGATACATCACCAACGTATAGGCTAAGGAATGGGCCAAGGTTTTCCAAGCCAGAAATACATGCCGGGAAGATAATCCATAATTTTTTCTTGAACACAGCAAGAAGATCATTCTTGCGGAGACTTTCAAAATCCCTCCCTTCACTGTCTCCTATTGCCAGGGATTGGCCAGCTTGCCCCTTGTTTTTGTTTATTCCTAGCAGTATCTTAAAAGGTCTCTACCATTCCCATCGATGTCGCATTTATCGCAGTACATTTTCGGAAGCAGAAAAACTTGCCATGGATGAAAAACTGGTTGCAAGTGAACTGTTTCGAGACAGAAAGTTACTGTATGATGATAGCGTTGGGAAGCGCTTTGTTTGTGATAGAATAAGCTTGAAGTACAATATTGTGGGAGATGATCTTTTCCCTTCGATATGGTCGACATTGAAAAAAAAGTACGCAAGTGAGAGGATTATTTCAGCTTCGATTGTTCGAAAATACCATCGAAATAGTATGAGGGAATGCCTCCGAGTTCTCCTAATATCTGATTCGTATATGTTCGTTCTGGAAAGCATAACATTTGAACTAAGGTCCGTTGTTCGTTTGAGTGAAATCGTGGCTGTTTCAGTCAGCCCCTTTGGAGACGATACATTTATTATACACGTCGACGAGCATAAGGTTGATTTGAAAGTCCGCAAAAAGGGCGATTTTATTTTTTCTTCAAGGCATGTTGTTGAGGTGGTGTCCAAGATGGTAATGGCAATTGAAAATGTGACCAAAACAGCCGTGGATTTACGTGTAAGTGAATGGGTTGAGATCAAGCACAACGGAAAGTGTGCTCTCCTTGCCTTCATCGAGGCTATGGATAGCAGAACATTTCTTCGTTACGTGAAGGTGGGAAAGCACTATCAAGTGGTCGTCCCAAAATATATACCTTCAGCCTCAAGGACTAGTCATGATGAAGATCCTAAAAAGTGCTCCAAGTGTCAGGAGTCAAGCTTACGGGTGTTATCGACCAAAGAAAAGTTCGAGAAGACTGAGGCCACTTCCTACCAGGAGGGCGATCCTGGTAGTAGTAATAGCATACAAGTTGACCTTGGCAGTGACTAGTCTGCATAGGAAATTGAGCACCAGAACATTTAATACCAGAGAAAAAGCAAATAAAGGTTATATTAATTTTGTGCTTGTCACTATACTGCCTTACGTTCGCACGTTGCCAAGTTGCTGACCGACGGCACTATAGAGTAGGAGGTGGGGATGAAAGAAGTGCTAGCCTTTGGTTTATACTGCTCAGGTTATAATTATAAAGAGTAGGCCTACAATTGTTAATCGTCAAGCAAAGGCGATGGTGGAAACAGTATAAGTATCACTAAGCTATAATATGTAAATGTCCTACCTATATACTTTGAAGGAACCTCAAAAATGGCACAAACAAAATGGCGGGAATAATTAAGCAATTAAGTTTGTCTTCCACTTATCCTTCAAATGCGGATCTAAGTTTGTATAGGGTTTTGCCTTACATTCTCCTCTTCTCCTCTCCCGATATTGTCTGATATCCTCTTATAGTAACGAAAGAGTTATTTTTAAAGATTTCAAACTAGCAGGACTGGCGCATGTGATACCTCCCGCGACAAAAGTTTTCCCTTGACGCAACGATTGTACCACAAAACTGCCATCAACCAATCACGGTGCCCCACAGTCCTTCTGTATTGGGTTTTGGTACTGTAAGGGATCATTGCAGAAAGGTTGAGGGTTGCGCGGGGCCAACTTGAATCTATAATGTACAATTTGCAACTGTCAAACATATTTTTCTACTGGATTTTAAATACAAACATTCCTCATTAGTCCTTTAGTCACAATCCGCGGCGCTGGTTGAAGCAAATAAATTCGAAACGGATATAAATACAACTGCCCCCGCCAGCTGGAACTGTTATCTGAATTTCTGTTTATTGTGTAGTTTTTATTTTATTTGATTGGAATTTACTTCAACGAAATTGCGAAAAGCAAAAGAAAGCACATACATATATTTTATCAGATGACTGACAGTTCTGCTAAACGAGAAATGAATAATCGAACTCATCCCGAAAAGGTTGAGGACGCGATGGTGGAAAGTCAGGCAAGCAAGAGTTTTAGCGGTGCCAATGACATTGCTATTGAAATGCCAGCCAAAGCTTCACTCTTCGAAGGAGCTGGAGCTCTGTTGGCCTGGAAAGATGTTACGTATTCGGTAACGGTCAAAGGTGGGGAGAAGAAGACTCTGTTGAGTAACGTTTCTGGGCTTGTGCAGCCTGGGGAAATGCTAGCGGTTATGGGTCCGTCTGGAGCCGGTAAATCGACCATGCTGGATTCTTTGGCTGCTCGTATTAACCTTGATAACATTGAAGGTAGCATAACCTTGAACGGAAGAGATATCGACTCTAAGTTGAAGCACATTTTGAGTTACGTTGCACAAGATGATGCCCTCATTGGCTCCCTCACTGTTCGCGAGGCAATTGAATATTCTGCCAAATTGAAATCTCCTCCTAGTGTTTCAGCTGCTGAAAGAAAAGCAAATGTTGACAGTATCATAGAAATTCTTGGATTGCAGAGAGTTGCGGATTCCCGTATTGGTAACGCTGTATTTCGTGGAATTTCGGGGGGTGAACGGAGAAGAGTTTCTGTTGCCGTTGAGATCGTCACGAAACCGAAGCTCATTTTTCTAGATGAACCTACCAGTGGACTTGATTCAGCCGCGAGTTATCATGTCGTTCAGGGTCTGAAAGATTTTGCTAAGAAGATGGGCTGTACCATTATTGCAACCATTCATCAGCCATCTAGCTCTACTTTCGAATTGTTTGACAAACTGATGCTTTTAGCGTACGGCCGAACTGTGTACTTCGGTGATCGTGAAAAAGCAACTTCTTATTTCGCTGCTAAAGGATATACTTGCCCGGAGTTTGAGAACCCTGCGGAGTATTTTGTCAACATTATGAATGCCGATTTCTCTAATGATAAGGATAAAACGATGAAAGTAATTTCAGACCTGCAGGACAGCTTTGATGCATCAGAGGAAAAGGTGGCCCTTGCCAAAATGGTCGAATGTGCGCAAGGAAGAGGAACTGGATGCTCCGAACTTGTTCAAAGTTGTCTTGCTCTTGGCACTAATGAAACCCCAAGCACATATGCCAACAATTTGGCTAAGCAAACTTATATACTTTCAAGTCGCGCGTTTGTCAATGCCTATCGTAATGTGCTCATGTTTTGGATTCGGGTGGCAATGTATATTATGATGGCCATTTTAATGGGAACCGTGTGGTTCAAGATTGGAACTAATCAAGATGCGCTTCAAGATCGATTCTCAGCTCACTTTTTTGCTATTGCCTTCCTTTGCTTTATGTCTGTGGCTGCTATTCCCGCGTTTATTGAAGATAAACTTGTATTTGAAAGAGAGCGAGCAAATGGTGCTTACTCTACTCTTGCGTATGTTGTGTCCAATACCATTGTCTCTCTTCCGTTTGTGTTTATAACTGCTTTGGCATTCTCAGCTATCGCTTACCCTCTTATGGATTTGCACAGCGGAGCAGATCATTTCTTCACGTATTTGGCCGTTTTGTTCTTGTCACTGTATGTGGCGGAATCTATGGTGGTCTTTATTAGTTCAGTGATACCGATATTTGTGGCTGCGTTGGCTATTGCTGCCTTTGCAAATGGATTCTTTATGGTCGTGCAAGGCTTTTTTGTCAAAAAAGACAATATTCCCAACTACTGGATTTGGGGCAATTATATAAGTTACCAGACATATGGTTTCCAAGCCCTTGTGAAAAACGACTTCCCAGGCTTGCTATTCAAATGCGGACAAACATGTTCTATACCTTCGACATTGAACCCTCTGTACTTTACCGGAGATGACGTGCTTGTCCAATATGACTATGAAGATGTGAAGGTGTGGGAGCAAATTATTATCTTAGTTGCTATGGTAGTAATCTATCGATTCCTATTCTATCTCACTCTCGTTTTCAAAAACGGTCGTCGAAATTAATTTAACACTTTTAACGCAAAGCACGCCACAAGAAAATAAACCTATCTGTAATATTCATGTGAAGACGTGAAGCAGAGCTATTCCTTTTCGCGACCTTGTATGTACGACGGAATCTTGTGAAATAAGGAAGAAATGTCCGTTCGGGGTACCTTTGAGAGAACTATTTTATATCAAGTTCAAATTATCTTTTTCTCGTAGTGTTTATTGTTGTTTTGGTTTGCTTTACGGTTTTCTATTATAAAATTAATATATTTCCAAGCCCAATGCGATGTCCTCCGCTACAGCTGTCTCAACGGTTATCAGACTTTCTTTGTTTGGAGCTATCTGATTTTCTTTCTTTTGAATCATCAGGTTTCTTTTCTTGTGAGTCAGAGCTCCCTTCGTCAGCGGAAGGCGAACTTTTCGAATCAGACCCTTTACTCCCACTACCAGAAGATTTAGGGGTACCTCGTTTAGTAGCACCATTGTTTACAGACAGTTTGGATAAACCTGTAACTGGTGACCACTTTGCTCCAATGGACGACATCCTATAAAAAGCTTCTACAAAGCCAATGTCCCACTTCCGTTCATCCGAGGCAAATGCAGACATGAGTTCACTGTAAAGTTTTTTGAAAGGGCACGAAGATGGAACATTTTGGGGGACTGAATTTCCATCATTGGGTGTGTAATGCCATCTTCCTGCGCTCCATTCAACAACAAAACCAACAGCTTTAGCAATTATGCCCGTTGTCCCATCGCTAAAAAACTTGTTCGACCACTTGAATTGTTGTACGCCGTCACTTCGCCCGGGACCATCTTCCACAACGCTATGCGAACCCATCAAGGCAGCGGCATCGCGAATAGATATCCCAACAGTTCTCCAGTACTGAGCAAAGCCTTTAAAGTCTAAAAGGCCTGAGGGAAGAACTTCTGGGTTTGTTTCCGAGTTATCACACCTTCCGATTGGCAAATCGTCAAATTTAGGCGCTACTTGGAAGAGGCTCTTGTCACTATTGGGTCCGATCAGCCGACTCTCAGCAAGAAAGCATGTTGCAACTGCTCCAGCGACCTGAATGGCATCTGCGACCGAACATCCATATTTGTTTGCCATAGGAAGAAGGATTCCGCGAACATACGGAACCATTGCGAAAGGAAAGTTATTTCCGCGCCAATTCTGTTCATCGGGAGATAGCACCATAGAACCATCAGCGCCACCTGTTCCTTTGAGCTGTCGGTGCAAAGCAAAATGCTTCTCGCTTTCCTTTTCAGCGATAAGCTCTTCGGAATTATCCGCCAAGAAAGAGCCTGCATCATGAAAAGTTGCTCGAACGAGAACAGCAGCTATGCGTTTATGGGGCAAGTCGTCTGGCCCAATAGTGCCATCAGCTTTAAAAAAGTCCATCAGCTCTTGCCTGAAGCCATTCCAGTCCATGGCAGTAGCGTCGTAGCTATCACAAGAAAACCCCTCTCGGGAGGAAGGAACACATTCATCATAGAAGTCGGTTTGAACACACTGTCCATGAGTCGAACATGCAGAGCAAATGAGCACAATGAGTATTAACAGAACATGACACCGGGACATAGTACGAGTTTTGAGCAAGAAGGCCATAATGCACTCACAATTTTGTTCAAATCAATCACTTCACAGATCTTACTTTGCTTTATGTTATATAATGTTGATATTTGATATTTACGACTGTTCTTGATTTAAACGAATCTGATTTAAAAAATAGCAAGTTCCCCAAAATTTTTGAAGATATTGAGCTGTATTTATACGAGCGTTGTGCACTCGTCCAGATGATACTTCTTTTCGGGTATAAAGTTGTGGTTTTGCTTAAAACCCTTCTTCTGATATAGCTTCTCCGATGGCTTCCAAGAAGTAACCCAGTCGAGTACATCGCCCATTACTCGGGACTGTACCCAGTTTTATAGAGCTTGAAATTAGCTCTCAATGTCAGCAGCTGTTTGGAGCAAGTGTGAAGTTGTAAATTGCGTCATCCAGCAGCTGTAGGGGCTTATAATTATAGCGTCAATTACTTTCCTGGTATTGTTACATAAATCGAAGCTTTCCTTTCCGCATATCGAATTACAATGGAACCCTTCTTATCCTTTCTGGGCACATCTGCTGCATACCAATGCCACCTTTTTAGAATTAGGTTTTGCAAAGAACAACAAAAGACACTTTGTTCTCATTTTCTGGCTTTGGTTCACACTTCACCGCCGGTGGAGAAACTCTCTTTTGTGCGTAAATTTTTGCAGCGTTGTATTTTATTTTGGGGGTTCAAATTACAAGTTACGTTCCAATGTCCTTTGTGTTTAGGGGATCAAAATAATCTCCAATATACTTATTTTTTGATGAAAATGGTTGAAGGACTTTATTAATGTGGTCATTGATATGCCTCTTTTGTTTCTTTCGAACATGAACATTTGCATTCTATAGCACTTGCGTCGACCCTCATGCTGAAAACTTTTAAAGATGTATTGTGGTCCCTCATGTTGTCCATTCTTCAACACATGCATCTCATTCACCGTTTGCGAGACAAATTTTTAAGCTAACTCGTACTGATGGAAGGTTTAATACTAATCCACATCATACCATTTGCAATCCTTCGCGTATATATAGTTCAGTGTGCTCGAAAGTATGGACTGATGATATTCTCCGAAGGATTACAAACTATTCTTGGGTGCGCTTAGATGAATGTGTAATTTGGTTTCAAGGCAATGGAGTGCAGAAAAGTGCAGCAGCTGGATCAATTATTCAGGGGGCTGGGAGAATCGGCCGTCACGCCTTTTAGAATCGACCTTGAAGTAAGAAGTTAGACACATGCGTAGACGTTCATGACGGCCAGCTGCATGCGTAATCGCCCTCGCCATAATGACCACGTCCTGTCAGCTTCAGCAAGATTTTTGAGAATCTAGGCGTTCCTTCATACACATACATTATATATTTTAAATATGGACCCAATTCACTACAACAAGCTTATTTGGAATTTAAGGAATGCACATAAAGTAGAGTATTAATAAGCTTGTTGGTTATAATTAGGTCTACACATCAAACATTTCTAGTGAAGGAGGAAGGCATATAACATTCTTGTGCTATGAGGGTGCCAATCTATTAAAATAGTGTTTATACCAGTTGTGGCCACGCTGTAGAGGCCTCGTGTACGTAGAGGTCGATTGTAAAGGTCAAGCAGAGATACGTACGTCGTGTCGGTCCGTGAACGATTGTCTACTCTATATTAGTACAGCTCCTGGGTAAAACAGCCTAGCTACGTCGATATTCTGGAAAGCTCAAAACATACTACATACTGTAGTTAAAACTTCCTAGTGTCATGTCGCTAGAAAAATGAATTCCTCCAATGAAATGTAATATGCGAAGTGATAGAAGAAAGAGAGAAGAGAAGAAGAAATAAAGCGTTGAAAATCTGAAGAACTAAAATTTATCAAGCGCGACTTTCTTCTTTGAAACATATATGCGTCAAAAGAAGAAGTGCAATTTTTTGGCACAAATAATTTTTTTTTTTTATTTACCTCCTATTCTGATTTTATCGTTGACTGTGTTTACGGAATCTTCTTTCTCTTCTTCTATTTTCTCTCACTCTTTCTCTCGAGAGTTCTGAATGCAATCATGTTCACTAGAAAAAAGGTAGACGAATATCTGTGGCAGGATCGAGAAATACTCTTTGACGCTCCTACTTATTTACTGCAACTTCGAAAAGGGGAGGAATTAATCGCAAAGATACCCAATGTGCAAGATGCAAAGTCTTCCAGATCTTACCAAGAAGGCAACTTGCATCTCACAAATCTGCGGCTGATGCTTATTATGAAAAAGTCAAATGTAAATCTTTCCATAGGACTTCATACAATAAGTGCTGTGGAAGTTTCTGATCAAGACACCAGAGAAATGGCAGGTGGGGGATTATTTGAAAGTGTTTGCATATTCAGCACTTTTGAAACCACTCGTTTCTCTTTCACGTTTACAAAGAGACAAATGGAGACGGCTGGCCACTCTCATACCTCAGTGAACTCGAAAAACAATCATATCCTATCTAGAGTGATTATAAGTGTTCTTAATGCCTATGGTACCTCAACTATGTACAGAGAAGTGGTCTATCACAGCCATTTGTTGTTCTCTTCCCCACCTCCACAGTCTACCTCTAGTTCTTTGTCTATTGCAGGGGCCTCCAACCTACCAAAGTCCAACAGTGGCGCTGAACAAAAGAGAGACCTTAACGCCTTTGTGTGTCTCCCTGGCGAGAAGGTAGTTAGAGAAATCAATGGAGCAATGAGGGTGACAATATCTCGTCCAGGGGAGGGGACTCTCGGAAATCTGATTATTACCACTTTCAGAGTGGTGTGGTATGCTCACTTTACTTCAACGGCCCTGTCTAATAACAATGTTTCCTTTCCGTATATTCAATGTAGATGGATTCGTACTGTGGACACAAGTATTGGTCAGTTAATTTGCATTGACTCGCTGTTTAGCCAAAACAAAAATCAGGACAGAGAATGCCAGCAACTATTGCTGTCCATTCAGCCTTTAGACACACAGAAACCCATTGCGGAAGAGATTTTATCCTATCGCAATCTCTTTATGGAGAAGCCACACTTCTGGCCTCCCCGCTCCCTGGATTCTGCAGATAGTTTGTGTGAGGGTGATGATGCTGATAGAAGGACGAGCAATGGGGGAAACGAAGAGAATGAAAATGTCCTGTCGTATGAGGAATCAGGTAGTGATGCATTCGCTGCCTACTACGAAAATGCTAGTAAAGACAGAGATCGCCGGGTGGTATTTAGTGAAGAGATTGGGTTGGCTATTGAAGAGCCGGTGGGGGATTCCACCATTGCTGATCTTTGGCATATTGAAGCAGAAATTCGCATTCCGTCCAGCGGGAACTCCTAAATTTACTTCTGATTATGTGTTGTTTTATTATTGGCTAAGATTCAAAATGTGCTTCGTTCTCGCAAAGAACAACAAAAACAAAATAAGATAGTGTTTTTTAAAAAGACGAAAGTATTACTGAGCGGCAGAGAGCTGTCGTGCGTGTGTAATCATGATGTGAATGTGCGAATGGAGATCGGTGATTTTAGGCAATTCTTCTAGAGAAGAAGCCGTCTCAATTATTAATTGCTTAATGAATGTCATATCCATAGGTGAGCCCCCTGCGCTGGCGACCTCTTCATTTTCATTTAGCAGAACTGAGGTGAATTGGAATGCTACATATACTTCTTTCAGAATGTCAGACACCTCTTCTAAGGAATCTGCACTTGCATTTAGTTCTTGATGCTTAAAAATATTTTTATCAAGCAAAGCCAGGAAAAAAGCATTTGTATAATTGTCAGTTTTCCTCAAAAAGGTATACATAAACGACGATATTGGCGGAAGGTCTGTCCGCGAATCTTCTGGGTGGTTACTGAAATCAATTGGGTTCATCAGCATTTCTTGCTTCACAATATTTGCCATTGGGTACATAATTTTTGATAGCAATCCCCCTTTGTATGCAACATTAATAACCTCTAACAAAATTGGTTTCAATGAATGGTATATTTCACCACCTTGAGTGTGACAAGAAGAAGCTTTTTCAAAGAGGAGGGTGATCATGTCATATATACGAAGCATTTCTTTTAGCATAGGGGATAATTCGCTCAAATTTTCATCTTCTTTCTCATGCCTGAATATATTAAAAAGTTTTCCGGGGGCCTTACATACTTCATGAAAAGTCCTTTTACATAAAAAGGTGTCATATGCCATTTGATACAGAACTTTCTCCATATGAGACTTCAGTTTCAAATAGTAAGAAGAATCAGCTTGGACAAAAACGTGAAATAGAAACTTCCACATTTCGGTCTCTGAGACAATAGAAGGGCTTGTGTCTTGAAACAAACCTAACGTATAAAATTCAATAAAAACAGAGAGAATGACCTCAACAAAACTAAAGGCCTTCTTCCCAAGACTCTTCGTCTCCGTTTCACTGTTCTTCTGTCCCTTCCTTAGCGGTTTTTTCGGACTTGGTTCATCATGTTCGGAAATGTAAGGTAGCACATAATCAGTACACCACATCATTACATCCTGAACAAAGCCATTTGTGTCTTTCCGTACATTCTCCTCTAAGCTCACATGAACTTCCAATTTGATGTACGATTCTAGGCAATAGCAGAGTTGTTCCAAATGAGGTGCCTGAAGCTCCAATATACTTCTGTCATAAAGTTTTTCCTTTACAACTTTCATCGACCTTCTCAATGTACACAAAAGGGAACCTACGAGTTCTGCATCGTTCAACAAATAGTTTCTATTTTGTTCGGACAAGAGCATATAGTTCAAAACCTGTAACGCCACTTTTGCTTGCGGCAAGGCGGATGATTTTTTGTCTTTAAGGGGATTGTCCTTTTGGGCATTATGGTTCTTTTGAGGAACATTTTCTTTTCCATCACCCTTTCTACTCTTCGCACGCTTGGACTTGATATTGGCTGACTCTTGCGATGTGTCCGCAAACATGTGTTCCAGAGATGTATCTATCAACTCAAATAATTTTTGCTGATACTTCCAACCACATAGACAGTCAACAATAGGGCCGAATTCACACACTTTGGCATCACTCTCAAGAGCTGTAAGACTTTGAACCATTTGCTTATCAAAACTTGACAAGCAGCTTTCAGGCAAGTGGGCCAGCATATGCAATATTGCTTCGTTCGCAGCTTGAGACGTAAATTTGGTTCTGAATAGAGGAATATCACTCTTGAGTTTTTCAATAATTTTGCTGTAAACTTTGGCGTTACACCGTTTCTTGAGCTGCTTTGCAAGTCCCTCTAGAAGTATTGCCATCACATCAAGTACACCTTCGATTATGTCCATGTCATCTAAACTTAGTGCACTTTCACTTTGACTACCGCTTTTCTCACAATTGTCATTTTCAATAGAAACGCTCAAGCATTCACACAGCAAGAGAAAAAATTTAGGCAAATCACGATCGTCTGAAAGAATGGCAGGCAAAACTTTGTAAAATTGGCGACAAGCACCAGCGTTGGTTGCTGCAAGAGCAATGCATCTGGTAACTTTATCCTCGCCTGTCTTATTAACGGGATAATAGGAATTCAACAAAAGAGAGGCAATCTTTTTCTGTAGGGCAGAAGAAGTTTCAAGCTCAAGACGCGAAAGCAAATGCTTGATTGGCACAACGTGATAATATTTGATGGACTTGATATTCTTGACTGTGAGCAAGAGGGATATGAAAGCATTCCTCACCTTTTCCGATGAATCGTGAATCAAGTTTTTCACTTGGGCAAGATAAGTCTTCAACAAAGGGACGCACAAATGGTTGTCGAGCAGAAATTCCAGTCCTTGAAGTACAGCAACCCTCACAACATTTGCGCTGGCATCAAAAGCCATGTCATTCACAATTTTTTCCAAAAGAGATTTTGTTGTGGGAAGAGGAATCAGCTCAAAGTACAAACTGATTATGCGGCAAATACCATGCACACCTATAACTCGCACATCTGGACAAGGATCCGTAAAGAGGTCGGGAAGTGTGTCAAATTGCTTTTGAAGTGCTTCATCAATTTCGGAAGCTCTTGAATCGGGATCTTGCAAAGGAAATGCATCAAAAAGAATAGCAGCAGCATTCGCTCGAACTTCTGAATTCGCTACCTTTAGATTTCTCCACACAATAGGTTCATACAAACGCAGCAATGCCTCATCAACACCTTTGTATCGCTTCTGATTATGAAAGTGTGATAGAACAGCTTGCAAATTTAGTGCGAGAGAGTAAGAACCCTTTCGCGGAGCAAGAACGGCATGATACATCAAGTCCTGTAAGCACGAATACTCAAAATGATATAGGAGGTCGTCGGTCAATTGTTTCCACGCCCGGAAAAAGATTTCGCCGTATGCTTCAAGAACTAATTTCGAACGAGTAGTGGCAATTTGATTTTTGATTGTTTCGTGTATATCATTCATCAAATTTGGAGATATAGTGAACAAGAAAGCGCAAAATTTTATACCAAACTCATTTGACAAATAAAAAGGATGGATGACACAATGCATAAGAAGAGTACGGAACATTTCAGCCGAATCATCTTCAAAGTCTACCGCATAAAGGCCTTCTCGCATGCTGTAAATTCTTTTCAAAAGAGGAGCTTTACTAGCTTCCTCCAAGGATAGTACTAGCAAATGACACAGCGCTTGTGACATCAGCGCTTCTTTTCCTTCGAAATTATTTTTCCACCACAGTTCACACATACACACAATGTTGTCTCGGGTGAGAATTATTTTATCTCGCACAGAGCGCAAAGAAGCCTCACGTTTGCTCGCACCAACATTATCACTTTCTGCATCTTCATTGTCTTCTTTCTCTTCCACAATATGTTCGCTTAACGAAAATATAAGGCCGTGTAATGTCTCCGCAACTAGAAAAAGCTCTTCACTAATTTCAACTCCACTTTCACTGTCATCATCAACAACCCCTTTCTTCTTATGGGTTTTAAGCGTCATACCAACCATGCAAAACTCACAAGCAGCACTCAATAAATCAACCAACTCCTCAACATCTTCCCGGTCAAAGGGATCATACTCGATCCCTCCCTTTTCTGTGTCATCAATATTTCCAGGACCTTCCAGATATTTCTCAAGTAAAGCCACCAGTCCATTCCACAGTTTCTTCCTCTCTTCACGTGTAAACAGTTGCAGAGTTTCATTTAGATCAAACTTATCCTTCTTGCTTGCATGGAGGCGAGAGAATTTAATCACCTCCACTCCATTTTCGGCAATCACCGCACTGAGCAAAGGACTTTTTCTTTTTTCTTTCATGTCCTTGAATGCGTGTCTACGAGAGATCAATTTATATATTTTTTCTCTTTTTTTCTATACCATATATACCATCACATCCATCAGATCGAATCAAAAAACAGATCCCATAAACAAATGAACAAGACACCCAAAACTAAACTAAACTCGCAAAAAAAGAAAAACAAAAAAAAATCGGGGTCTTGGAAAAAAAGAACATTTTTTATTTTTTATTTCTCTTTTTTTTTTGTTTTTTTTTTCTTTGGCCGTAAAATAGCCAATAGGGCTTTTCAGTTTTTATTTTTGGCGGGAAAAATGCAGGCCGCGGCTCCCTGGGAAGATGTTCCTCTGTGGAACACCCCATTGGATGGGTTATTTAGGTAATAAGTTTAAATTTATTTACATCAAAACAGGAAGTAGTCACAATCGGGTAAGAGGGGGGCCGGGAAGCTGCGCAAAAATTCTTACTCTGAGCAATGAGTGCATTTCATGCGGAAAGTTACACAAACGTCTCGGTGGATAACATCATTTACGACATTTACATTGTTCAATTGGCATCTGTGAACCATTCTAACATATGCCAAGTTCAAATTAGATTCCAATTCGGGAGCATTGCACACTCCATTCCTTGACTGTCTTGCCATCAATCTACCATAGTCCCCACCGGTACCATAGAAGTACTCCTTAACGCAATCATTGGTTTGACCTTCGTTGCTGTCCACAGCAAAATAAACTGTTTCCTCTCTCTTCTCATTGCACGCACGCGCAAGATATGTCTCACCGTTCTCATCATAGAACATCTTCAATTCTTCATTGGCCTCAGTGATAAGTTGATAGTCGGATTGTCTGGACAAGTCACGGTTGTCAAACACAAAAGTGGGAACATCAGTACCGGTAGTGTACCCCTCATGGTACAGCCCATTCTCACAGCTAGGTACACACTGTCCTTCGATGGATTCAGTTCCCTCAGGGCAGGGGCATGCAACGTTTACAAGACCGTCAATGATACCGTCCAACCCACCAGTGTTTCCAATGTTGGCCCTGTGCTGGC
>PDIM01000014.1:20056-37282 GCA_002811675.1 Ichthyosporea sp. XGB-2017a | reverse complement strand
TTAGTAGATTTGAGTTCATTTGTTTGGATTTGGGATTTGATTAATTGATTGAGCTTTTTCTTTCCTCTCTCTCTTTCTTTTTTTTTTTTGTTTTTTACAAAATAGTAGAGATCAAATAAATCTCCCAATACAGAGGAGCTACATAGAGAGATAGATACCAAAGGACCATGCTTGAAGGAGGGGCGTTTAAGATCCCTGCTGATGGGAAGGACATATCAAGTAGCAACTACAGACTCACTCATAAGATTGATTACAATGTCATTACGGGCTCTGGATCCGCATGGTCACAGGCATTGTCTGCAGCGGAGGACTTGATCCTGGACAGTGAACAAGATCCACTGGTGTTGGCGGAAAATCCTGTTGTTTTTGACACGTTGTATGGGTTTTGTGATGTCATTGATAAGACGAATGTTAATGTGAGGGAGTGTGTGTTTGATTTGTTGGTGAAAATATCTGCATTGTTGAACAAATCTCTAGCAATCGTTTTAGAGAAAGATGAATTGACGAATACGAATCGAACAAAGTATCTTAATGCGGTTAAAATGTGTTATTATCTGTGGTCGCTGGCGATTAAGCGACTGGAGGCTGAAGCTGTAGATACGCAGAAGCACTTTAAGGATCCCTCGGTTGTAGCTGCTTCTGTTACTAAAAGTGGCGGGAAAAAGGGTAAAAAATCTGGAGGAACAGCCGCTGGAAGTGAATGGGAATGGTGCTCCGCGTTAACGAAAGGTCTTGCTCCAATGTGTGACGTTCTGGAACTTGATTTAGGTCGTGTGTGGAACCTCTCTTGCCCCGAAGAAGATTTTATGGGGCTTTTTTCGCGTACTTGCTATATGCTTCTTGAGAATCCCAACCATACCAAAGATAAATTTGTGACAAGGGGGATTTTTAATATTATTGGAAATCTTGTGAGCAAATATCAGCATTCTCTTGGTGCTACCACCTCCCTCACACATTTATTGCTGAATTTGGGCCATTTGGCTCAGCCACTCGCTGACTTAATGTCCTGCCTCATTACTGATTTCGATCATACTCATGTTATCTTTGAGATTATTCGGGAAGTTGGCCGAATGGATAGTAAAGAGTTTGTGAGGAATACAGAGGGGGCAAAGAGCTTGTACACTTTTCTCACCTCAGTGAGTGAAAAGCATCCAAAGTTGTTTTGTGGCTCGTTGAGTATCATCATACCTCATTTAGATGGTGAATCACACATTATGAGAAATGCATGCCTGGTGGTTATAGGAAATGTGCTGACCCATCTGTCGGAGGAAACGTCAGAATGTGCGGAAGAGGAAAACGGGAGTGAGTCGGAAGAAGATGAGGAAGTATTGGGCAGTGAAGCGGAAGAAAGTGAGTCAGATAGCGATGCCGATGCTAGTGAATATGATAGTGAAGGTGAGCGGAAGGAAAAGCAACCCCCGCGAAAAGCTCAAAAAAGGGCAAAGAAAACGCAGGTGGCAGAAGAGAAGAAAAAAGATTACAAAGAAATTCGCGAGCAGCTGCTAGATATTCTCATTGAGCGAATGCACGATGTTTCATCTTATGTGCGAAGCAAAGTTTTGCAAATTTGGGGCACTTTAATTTCTGCGCAAGCTGTTCCCCTTTCGAAAAATTTGAGAGTTTTAAACTTGTGTATTTCTCGCCTTCAAGACAAAACATCTGCTGTTCGAAAAAACGCAGTAGTTTTGTTAAAGACTTTTCTAGAATGTAATCCATATAGTAGTAAAATCCAGATTTCAATTTTGAAGGAAAGTTTGGACAGTGAAAGCGCAAAGTTAATGGATATGGTGAAAGGTATAGGAATGGAGAGCATCAAAGATGACATGAGCGTTGACGAATCAATGGAAGAGGATGTCGATGAAGAGCTAGATCATTCTGAAGATAAAACTAAAGCACCCAAGGACGCGTCTGTCAACTCCATTCTCGAGCAGCTCAGAAACTTGAAGATTTCATCTACATCCACGGTAGAAATGGAAGAGGTTAACAAGCAACGCATTGTTGTTCAGTATTGTTACGATGCTTACGAGTTTGCAAAGGCAATAGATCATGCCATGCCTACTTTAGGTCAGCTTCTAGGATCTACAAGTGCCACGGATGTGAAAGAAACTATAGCGTTTTTTATCCGGGCGTCGGAGTTTGGTGTAGAAGGCGCAGAGAAAGTCGGGATCCGAAAAATGCTTGGGCTCGTTTGGTCTGCCGACGAGGGCATGAAAGATATTGTTATCAACGCATACTTCTCTCTATACCTTTGCCCGGAAACATTGAATAAGCAAGCAAATCCAAAAATGTACGTGATATCTGCTGTCAAAAATCTTATAGCACTCACTTTTGAAGCTAGTCTCGGAGAGTTAACATCATTGGAAGTGATGATTAAAGAAATGACTCAATCTGGACAGATAGGAAATGATATTATTAAAGCATTATGGGACGTCTTTTCCCACATGGAGTCCAATATTGACTCGCGTCACCGAAGGGGCGCGTTGATTATTTTATCAATGGTAGCGCTTTCTAAGCCAGAAGTGATACAAAGCAAACTCAAAGCTTTGATTTCAATTGCATTCGGAGCCTTCGGATCCGAGGAAGAGGATAATAACGGGGATGAATGCCGAACAGCGAAGGACTGGATAATTGTAAAATACGCGCTTTTGTCTATGCAGAGGCTTGTCATTGATAAAAGCTCTACGTTAAAGTCTAAGAAACTCAATGCCAGTTTCAAACGCTTGGAGAATGATCATTTCATATTTACTTCAATTTGCAAGGTTATTCTTGATCAGTGTGACGAGCACATGTGGTACACAGCATCCGAACAAGTTATAAATACGATTTATTGCTTGGCAGAACATCCTGATGCCATTTGCTCTCAAATTATCAAAGACTTATCGGCCAATGTATTTGGCTATTCCTTTTCGACCTCAAATGGTAGTTTAAGTGTTGAGGAGCTTCCGAAAACAGGTCGCTCATCGAGCCTTAGCCACCTAATTTTCATCGTAGGGCACGTTGCCTTGAAACAACTTGTCCACTTGGAAGTAATCCAATCAGCTATGAAAAAATCCAGAGCTGCTTCTGAAAAGAAACCAAAAGAAAAAAAATCCAAAGATAACAAAGACGATGAAGATGAATCTATTGAAGATCAGCTCGGTTTAAATACCGCTGCTGCAGATGATGCGGATGCAGAATTTATTAATGACCTCTGTCAAAACGAACTCGTTAACGGATCAAATCTCCTTGGGGTATTCGGACCCCTCATTGTGTACATTGTGGTTCATTGGAAGGAATTTGAGGGAGACCATTTGAGAGAGTGCTCTGTGTTGTCACTGGTTAAGTTTATGTGTGTAAGCTCAACGTTCTGTGAGCGCAACTTAAGGCTTCTTTTTACAATTTTGCATAATGCCCCAGAAAATGTGATTCGTACGGATATCATCATCGCATTGGGTGACCTATGTTTCCGATTCCCAAATCTTCTAGAGCCCTGGACTCCCCATTTATATTCACGATTGCAAGATAGTGATAGAAGGGTTCGAAAAAACACTCTAATGGTTCTTACCCATTTGATTTTAAATGATATGATTAAGGTAAAGGGCCAGATTAGTGAAATGTGCAAATGCCTTGAGGATGAGGATGCTAGAATTCAAGACCTTGCGCGACTGTTCTTTCATGAACTCAACAAGAAGGGAAATACGATTTATAACATCCTTCCAGACATTCTTAGCCATTTGTCATGTTCTGTAGAAGTCGCAGCCGTCAAGCAAGACTTTTCTTCAGACACAAAACCGTCGACAGCTATAAGCAAAGAAAAGTTTGACAGCATCATGAAACATTTATTCAGTTTTGTTGGAAAAAATGAGAGACAAGTTGAGACATTAGTTGAAAAGTTATGTCACCGTTTTCGAGGTACTAAGGACGTAAATCAATGGAGAGACTTGTCTTCGTGCCTTACGTATCTCAACTATGGTGATAAAGCAATTAAAAAGCTTCAAGAGAATTTTGGATGCTTTGCGGACAAAGTTGTCACCGAAGAGATCCATAATCATTTCAAGACAATACTTAAATCTTGTCGAATGCTTATAAAGGAAGAGACAAAGGCCATAGTTGATGACTTTGAAAAGTCCTTAGAAGAAGCGTACTCAAGCCTAGTTGAAGACCAGAAAACCACCATGAAGGCAGCTGATGCTGGAAAGAAAGGCGGCAAGACTATCAAAACAGAAAAGGTAGAAACCGTTTGGGTACATACGAGTGGCAAAAACTCTCCAGTGCAAGAGGATGAGTCCGAAGAAGGTAGGTTTAGACACAAATTGCTTTTAAAAGTTTGTTGTACCAATGCTAATATATATTTCGGCTATAATTGATTTTTTTTCTTTTTGCACCATTTTTTTGGGAAAATCCAGACAAAGAGAATGAATCGAGCGAATTGAATTTGTCTATGGGCGATGAAAATGTTGCCAGGAAAGCCTCTACGCGTCAGCCCCGTCGCCGGAATGTAGTTGTGGATGATGATGATTCAGACGACGATTTCGAGCTGTAAGAAACAAGCATACGAATGAAATTTACAATTCACAACAGCAGTTAAAGAAAACAGAAAAACAAAGTAAAAATAACACAATGCACATATCTAGCTTTTAGGAAGAGAATAAAAATGCATAAAGTACACACACCCATAACAGCGGCTCATTTTAGCTTTTTATTGTTGTTTCACGAACTACCGTAATCCGGACTACGTTTGGAATCGGATGGAGAAGTTGTACCATAGCTCGTGAACCAGCCCTTATCTAAAGGACTCCACTGGGGAGACATGCGTTGAGAGTGTGAGAATGCGTTATGCTTTCCCCGACGCGAATCATCAATGATGGATGATTCTTGCGATGTGAAACTCTGGAAAGACTCGCTCACCTCTGAAAAAGAATCTTTGTATTCCAAACCAGTTAAATCTACAATTAACAGAAAATAAAACAACATGAATGCTTATTTTAGTATCAGTTGTCGGGGAGAGGGAAAGGTTAAAGTTACATAAACTGTACATACCTTTTCTCGTAACTATGCCTACCACATAATTATGAATGTTCACAACTGGCAAATGTCTAAGGCCCATTGTTCGAAACACGTTAAAAACTCTGGGAAGAGGACTAACATCCTTTACAGTGGCAACGTTTGGATTAAGCACTTCACGGAGATCCTAAATACAGCATTGTAATGTTAGTACTTCTACAGAGCAACAATCCAACGAAAATAAAGGATATGCACGGCTACTTACAACAACACATCCAAGATCTTGAGGTCTCAAATTGACTTCTGAAAATGCTGCATATCTTGGGTAGCTAATGTAAAAGTCATCATACGTCAGTGAGTTTGCGCTCGACATGTGCAATCGACTGGACGAAAATCTTGATTCAATCTCTGATACATTAACAAAAGACTTTTTCTGAAGCATCACAGTAAGCTGCTGTCGAGAAATAACCCCCAAAAAGACACCACACGTTTTGGTTTCAATGCGACGACGATAAAAGGGGTCACCTATATTATTCCTCCCCATAATGGGACTTGAATTTGACGAGTACATGCCAATGCACTCCTGTAAGTTAGGCATGACGGATAAATATGATGCAGGTGAAGTAGGGGCTGTCATGATTTGGCTCTTTCGCACACACTGTTTCAAAACAGGAAGCAAATCCACGTCCACCACTGGAAAAGCGTTATGAGTCGTTGAGGACAAAAGAGAATAGATATGCGCAGCAGTGCAACGGTAAGGCAGACACTTCACGTCGCTAGTCATAACATGTTGAACATTGTATGTCTATACCAAAAACAAAAACACATTTTCATGGCAAACGATTATTAGCTTTTCTGCACAATCATTTGTTTCATTCTACTCAAAATCAAGGATACTTACTTTCATCTCCTCTTCGGGTTCCCACTCCAGGTAAGGGATATTTCGAAGCTCGATATAAATATCATATATGCCCTGGGTAAAGCAATCTCCGACCCACTTGGCAACCATCAATGTAATCATAAGGGGCAATCCATACGTTATATTGTTCGTACTCTCAATGAGAATGATAGTAAGACTTAGCGTCATCCGAACAACCCCTCCTAAAAGTGCGGCAGCTCCTATAAGAGCGTACGTTCCTGTATATATATGAGCTTCATAGCTGGGGAAAACATACTGCAATGCGATGCCAAAGAGTCTTCCAAACGCGGCGCCTAAAAGGGCCAAAAACAGAAATGCGAAGGCTTCAATAGCTGGGTACTACATGCCATTCTTTAGTTAAATGCTTAACTTACCAGAAATGAGCGTGGGAACAAAGATGCCAACCGGAGCGCAGCATCCATAAGTCCACGCAGAAAGAAAATACATCAAAACGAAAAATATTATTAAATTCTGCACACTGAACTCCCCCTGTGTGTGAAATAGCAACTTGATGGAATCTTCTTGAGAATTGAACACCAGCGTAGCCATGTCATTGAAGTACCCTTCGGGACAAAAAAAGTCTCTTGTTTGGCCAATACCCGTTGCTTTGCAAATATCTTTCTTTGATTTTTGCAAACATTCGCCAACGGTGACAACAGAACCAAATGTCAGCATCGTCGTGACAAGCACAATAAACCCCATTTCAAGCACAAGTGCATACTTTCGTTTTGGCATAATTAAGTGCTTCATCCTTAAATTGGCCAGTTGAGAATTAACTGCATTAAAAACAGCACCTGTTTGAGCAAAGAAAATGAAAAACAAAGAAAACAATGTATCGTTAAAAAAATGAGCTCAACAAAAGTTGCACACCAACATTTAATAGACATGCTAAACTCACCCAATACACCTCCAATTGCCCCCATCCCGATAAAAATGAAAATATCGATACATGTCCAGAGCGGTTGCGACTCTTCATCAAAAGAGCCAAAGTTCAGCAGTCCTGGATTGGACAAAGTTCCCCAACTCCCAATTTTCCACCCACTCAACAGGAAATTCAATGCAAAAGTAGAGGTCATTGAACAAAACAGAGTTCTCCACGTCAATTTCTGATTCCAAAACGAACAGCCTTCTTCAAGTGCAAACAGTACACCTCCAATAGGCGCTCCAAACGCTGCTGCTACCCCAGCAGCTGCCCCACATGAAACAAAATCGCGTTTAAATCTATCGTTTCGAAATTTCTTGAACTTCAAATCCACCCACGGGAACGTGGTACTGCGCCCCTGACACACACCTCCCCCAATTATAGCCCCACTGTGAATCATTGGCCCCTCCTTTCCGGCAGATACACCACTTGCCACTGTTAGGATAACCCCAGAAACCTTAATAAGCAGTGTCTTCAGGCGCATTACATGGGGAACAACAACGCCATTGAGGTAGCATTTGATTTCTGGTACACCACTGCCAGCCGCAACCGGCTCCAGTATTGTCAGCAAGGATGCCCCAACAGCCAAAAGAAGATTAAACAGCATTAGAAACATCAGAGGGGTCCATAGGCAGCTCCATGTTGTACAATGTTGTATCTGGGTAGAGAGAAGTTCAAATTTTAGTTTAGTCACTGATACCACGGAAACATCAACAACAAAGCCCACCAAAGCGACAAAACAGCCAACGACAAACGCCAATGCCCATTCTTCCAGACTGGGAAAGCTCGTCTTACCCAACTTTTCCATTCTGCGTAAATACAGTTCGTTATCACACACATCATAATTCAGACTCTCATATGTGTTTGGGTCAATAGGGCACCGGTTATACATCCGACGATGACCCCTGGGCAGAAGTTCTGCCTCCTCCCCAACCACAGGGGAGTAATAATGAATCGAGTGGCGCCTTCTTGGGGATATGACGGGCGTGGGTCGATCTCTCTCCGCCCTCTTTCCCCGGAATGACGACGATGACGAGGCAATACCACTTGCACCGATGGCAGAGGAGCCAGTTCCTTCTCCTCCTCGATCCACATTAGCCCCCCTTTTACCATCCCTCACAGCTGCTGCATCAATAGAAACAGAAGCACCCAATAGTGATCTCCCCCTTCCACTACAGAGACTGACGCCACCACAATCATCATATCTCCTCCCCTCCCCCTCCACCTTTGGTCTCTTCTCTTCCCGCGACACATCTTCCCTTCCCTGCTCCCTTTGTGTCTCCTGTTTCCCTTTCTCCTTCTTCTGCGGTGGCACATCTACCTCCCCATGGCCTCGATTTGCCTCCCCCATGGTGGCCTCTTTGCCCCCACAGCCATTTTTCTCCTTCTCTATACGACTACACTCATTCATCTCCTTTAGGTGTTGTAGGAGTTCACACACACTCTTCCCCCCCCTCTCTCTCTCTCTCCCTCATAAAAATAATCAAAAATTAACTAAATCAAAAAAAAAAATGAAAAAAAAAAAAAAAAAAAAAAAAAAAAAAAAAAAAAAAAAAAAAAAAAAAAAAGAAAAAAAAAAAAAGAAAAAAAAAATGAATGAAATAAAATGAAAAGTAAATAAATAAAATAAAAATAAATTCTCCGTTGTTTCCCAAACCACCAAAAGTCGCATGTTTTATTTAATTTCATTGGAAATTTTGTGTTTTGTGTTTTTGGTGTATTCATTTGGTATTTAATTGGGAAGGCGGAAAGAACCCGCAACGTGGAGACTCGTGGAGAGGACTGACAAACTGGGGGAGCTGGTGGGGAAGGAGGTGAGAAGGGACAGAAGGAAAAGTGTTGAGCATTTCAAGTGAAGCCAAGCTGTGGATTTGGATTTGGAGTGTGCGTTATTTTTTTTTTTGTATTACTTTTGTGTTGAGTTATGGGTAATTTGTGCTCATTGGAGAGCCCTCAGCAACAAGGGGGGGCGGCACCTCAGAAGCATGGTGCGAGTGCTGGCACGATCTCGGAAGTGCTTTTTTTTCCAGACCCAGGTATGCCTTGCAGGCATGGTGGGCAGTGCAGAAGAAAGAACTGTGATTATGTTCACCACGCCACATCCCTGACTAGATTGCTTCAGTGGCTTGCTGCTGTGAAACAGACCCTTGACATTTGTGTGTTTACTATTACATGCAATGAAATCGCGGATGCGATTATTGCGTGTCATAAACGAGGAGTTCGTGTACGGATTATAACTGACGATGAAACTTCAGAAGCACGTGGATCTGATATTGAGAGTATGAAACGAAATGGAATCCCGGTGCGGGACGATAACTCACCTACTCATATGCATCACAAATACTGTATTATAGATCAAAGGATTTTGGTAAACGGATCCTTCAACTGGACAAGACAGGCAGTCATTGGAAACAGAGAAAACGTTATGATTACGGACAATCCTGTATTTGTTCAAGCTTTCGGTAGCGAATTTGAAAAAATGTGGCAAATGTACGTCCACAACACTTAAATGACTTTAAGTTACTTCACTTTATTCATTATATGTTTTCTTCTTAAGCCCGTTAAAAAAAGAAAATAAAGGAGAACGCTCATCCAAAAAAAAGGTGAGACGGACGGTGCCAACTGCCAGGGTTGGGAAGGTGTTGCATCTAAATGTTACAATGAATCTTTCTTGCTTATAAAGGACTTTTCGCTTGATGTGTTGTGTTCAGAAGCTATTCGATCAGAAGAAAAGGACGTCACGCGAGTCTCAGGAAGTCCATTTGAAACTCTCTGCAGATGTGTACGAGGGCTCATAGGTGCAGCTGTATAAGAACTTGCGTTAGATTCTCTTACGGAGGATACGTAAAGGCCCAAAGAGTTTAATCTCGAACCTTTTTGTCCAAAAACCTCCAGGTGTTCTTCCCTGGGATGGGTTGCTGTAGATGCGCTTGTTTCTGGCTCCTGCTCAATTTCAATTTCGTTTTGTTTATCGAAAATAGAGGGTAGCGTAAACACTTTGTAAACAACTGGAAGAATAAAAGTCGCCAATAAAACAAGCCCCAAGAAAAGAAGGCATATGAGAGATGTAACATTGTAAGCGTACTGATCTGAATTAAGAGTATAAATAAGAAGACCAAAGGTAAGCAAAATAGCAAAGCTTGAAACGTATACAAACTGAAAAACTTTTAACTCATTAATTTCCTTGAATACAAACGAAACCCTTATGGCGAAAGCAAGAACAATGACAAGAATAACAAGGTTAATCAACAAAAGCACACCCATAAAAGCATTGTAATACGATGTAGGATCTGTTCTGCATTCATACATATACGTAGACGGGTCTTGCTCAATTAGCTCGGCTCTAAGCGGAGCAATTACACACATAATTATTAATAAGCAGTACTGCAGGCCCCCAAACAAAGCAAGAAATCCAAAATAGTGGGTGGCACTGAGCTTCACCTTTGGTTGAAAATTTTCGGTGAGCCCTGCGTTAAGCCAACGCCGATAATATTTATACAGATTGAGAGTCCTGGCCATAAAATTGCTTACACTTAAGGTATATCCCACCAAAGGGAACCAAAAACGTAAAGTACAGGAAGTAGAGGTAGGTTTGACCGTCCAACAAAAGCCAGACGCAAATAACACCATTATGCCCAGGGAAGGGATCACAATAAAGGTACTGTCCACCGTTACTAAGTAGGAGTGTCCCATTCGTTGGAGCAAATAAACAGTTGCAATAAAGCAAGTTAAAATTCCTATAGAATTTAAAACTTCGAATACAATAGACACCAAATCATCGTATTCAAAAGATTTTTGTGTTGAGCAATTTGGACCAGTATACTTCTCCTTGCACTCACATATCTCATTAGATAAGCAATATCCATTGCCACTGCAGTCTCGATTACACGACTGTGGAACGCCTTCTTCTACACGTTTCTTTGGGTCATAGTGTCTTAGGTCTGTGCTTTCCCCTGTAGACCATTTAATTGTTCCTACTCCTTTCTTCTCATAGACCAAATTATTATCCGTGCTGTTTTCAGGCAAAAAGTAAACAAAGCTGACAACCTTCTCTAATACTGCTTCTCCTTTACGTCCATTGGGGCACTTCAAGCTATAGAGATCCATATTGGCAGGTCTCGAAGAGAACAGTGGTTGAAATTCAAATGTCCCTGTCGCCCCATCTTCCATTTTTAACTTCGCAAAACTCTGAGCAAAATTTTTTCTGTTTACTTCCTTTCCCTGCCCAACGAGCCAGTCTATTACTCCAAACACATAATGCACAGAATCCCAGATGTATGCATTTCCATCGAGAAAAGTTGCCTCTGTGTGTGACTGGACCCACACCTTCTGGAACTCCTCGAATTTACTACTTTTTTCAAACACAGCAGGCTTTAATATGAGAGTCCCCTCCATTTCCATATCTGAAGAGCAATTGGCAATAAGCCCGGGGTATGGTTCAAGCTGAATAAATACCTTGCCTGGACCCAAATATCCTTTGCTGGCCAAAGCACTTAAAACTAAATTTGAGCCTTCCCCCAGAACAGATGAAATTACTACATTGATATTTGACAAGTGGAAAATTTCGGTTGCGCTTTGTACTTGGCTTGTAAACGCTTGCTGACAATACGCACATGAAGCACCATCCCCAGACAGCGTCCAATAATCGAATACAGTAAAGTCGACAAGAGTCCTATAAATATTAAAGTTGGAGAAATGTTTACTGCATGAGGTCTTCTTGAAACTGTCATAAACGAGTTGCCAAATAGAAAAGGTGGGCGAATCAATGACAAACGCCTGATGCCAGCCAAAATAGCAAAGCAGTTCACCCAGAGCAATTCCATATTCAGACGCACTTGGAACGCTCCTATAAAAATTAGAAGACTTTGTTCTGCGATCCAGACTAGGTGCCAGTGCACTTGCTGAGAGAGATACAATGTCGCTCCCATCCCCTAATGCTGCGCTTGCAGCAGCCCCAAGCGAGCTGGTTGGTCCAAACACCATCAATCCATCATCTTTAATAGTCTGGGCCATTCCACCTAGACAGTACTTTGGCAAGCTCTGAGTCTCCAATCCAATCATATCAATACAAAACTTTGGCTTGACAGTAGCCTTTCTGAAGTTTAGCTGATTAATGGCCAAACCTAGAGTAATGTTTTCGGAATATTCCAGTCCCAACGGGCGACCCCTCCCAACGAAAAAAGCGTCCAATGACGTTGCTTTCACCACTTTATCACACCCCATTTCCGGAACAATGGTTGTATTTATAAAACGTATTCCAGCGTAATGCAAAATATCGGGATGCGGATCTTGCACTATGGAACTTGGAGAAGAACCAGTACCAAAGCTATAACCAAATAAACCGGACGGCTCACTATGGAGATCCCATGGATGTACAAATACCTGGTTCGCTGTAGGCCTAAGAACCGGGCGTGTAACATTACCATGATCATCGTCTGAAATCATGTCCCCATTACTTGAATAATCACCATATAGCACCGATCGAGCTTTACTACTTTCTACATGTGTATTTGCTAGAAGCACAATCACCCAAATCAGAAGCGTAAGCCACCAGGGCCGCCCCTTCAGACAGTGATTAACCCACATCTGTCAAACTAATTATCTCTCCCTTTGGGATTCCCCCGCCCTACTGTTTGACTTTAACTTTCTTTTCCTTTGACTTCAAAATATGATTCCCAGAATAATTCCCTCATGGATGTATATACATAAAAATACAAAATACATTTTTCTCAGCCAAATTAAAACAAGAAAAAAAAGGGAGAGAGAGAAAAGGGAAAAAGAAAAAATGGATACTCAAATTTTCCTATACAAAAAAAAAAAAAAAAAAAAAGAAAAAAAAAAAAAAAAAAAAAAAAAAAAAAAAAAAAAAAAAAAAAAAAAAGAAAAAAAAAAAAAATAAAAATATAAAAGTAAAAAAAAAAAAAAAAAAAAAAAAAAAAAAAAAAAAAAAAAAAAAAAAAAAAAAAAAAAAAAAACGATTTCCACAAAACAACAAGAAATACCAAAAAAAAAACAAAAACAAAAACAAAAAGAAAAAGAAAAGAAACGCCTCGGAAAAAAACCAAAGCAGGAATTTTCTTCAGAATTTTTTTGTTTTTTTACTAAACAATGGGTTTCTGAACACACGTGACAAGGAGATGCAGAATCCCCCCCCACCCCATCCCCCCTTGAGCTAAATCTACTCTTTCATAAGGTTTTTATACATCAAGAAGGAGGAATCCCTCATAGCCGTCATTGCTGAGGAGAAGTCAAGCGAGTAGAAGAATGTCGGGTGAAAGATTGCTTGCCAAAAGGTGCTGAATACGTTACCATATCCATATTCAAGCATCCATGCACCATCATTCCTCACCACTGCTCCTTCGGGACCCGGAAGACGGTAATCCCCGCCGAGATTAACATATTTATGCATTCCCTTGGGAAGCATCATCATAAATCGATTTGGATCAGTTGATGGGAAGTACTTTTTTGGTGTCAATTCGCCCATGAAATAGTTTTGTTGAAATCCCTTAAACATAAAATCATATATATCAAGATTCCACACTCCGCTGTATCCTTCCACCTTGAGAGGAGTGCCATACAAGGCTACATATTCGTTACTGTCTGCATACAGCACCGTCAGTTCCCCAACAAGCCCTCCAGGGAAACTAAAATGCCAATTGTATTCTTGTGCAAAGTATCCTTCAGGGTGATTCACTTTAAGCATTTTCATAATCAAGAACATTTGGTTATTAAGACCCAGTGGATCATCTTTTGTCCCAACAATCCCATCAATTCCTTCCGATAAGCCATTAACAAACTGTACAATTTCTTCCAACGAAGACTTGCCTCCACTCTACGCGAGTGAAAAAACGGCAAAAAACACCAAACAAGTTAGCAAACATTCCAATCCCTTCACTTTAGGTATAAATCCACTTACATTAGAAGGTTCTTTCAATTCATTCACAGACCATTTAGGTGCTTTAATGTTCATCCTTATCCTCTGCTCCTTTGTGGGAATCATGAGCTGCCCATCATCAACGCCTACGTAGAGGATCCCAATCAAAGCTGAGATGAAGGCCCCACATAGATACCAGGTCCATTTCGTAGTCATTATCCAGGCCAAATTGGATTTAATTCAATGATTTACGATTTCGCTCAACTTTTAGGAAAACCAAAGAAAAGGAAATCAACCAAAAACAAAAACAAAAACAAAAACAAAAACAACAAAAATACAAAAAACAAAAAAAAACAAAAAAAAAAACACAAAAACAAAAAATTAAAATTCAAAATTCATCAATTCATTGTAACAAAAATATAAGCCGAAATTTTTTGCTTCTGTAATTTAAAATCTTTTTTTTTTCTGTAATTCAAATCTGTAAAGAGTGATTGGGGAATTTACTTCCCAGTCCACTTCTGTTGCTAAATGACCAGAAAAAAAGACAGAGGAGGCGTGCTTAATCTCAAGGAGGAAAGGAACAGGATTTTTAGCAAGTGATTTAGAAATATATATTAAGAGAGGACCATATTTTGTTTGATCGGGAATCATGTCAACCAGTGGTTATATGAACTTGAAGGTATGGGAAGGAATGGATTTTTGGCGTGGGACCGTTCGTATGAGATTAATTGAAAAAAATTTTGTGTTGCCCATTGTAGAGTTTCCATCCCGGAACGAAAAGAAATGTCAAGCGTGTTTGGCTTGCTGAGCAACGAGCGAAAGAGGAGAAAAAAAGATTAGAAGAGAGGGATAAAATCCTGAAAGAGGAGCGAGCTGAACTGCAATCTAAAAGTTACCTGGACAAAGAAGAATATGCACATCTTTCTGTGGAGGATGCAGAGAAAAAGCAAACCCTCAGCTTTATGTATAAACCCCCTCCAGGATATGAAGGTTTGTAACTTTGGATATGTTGCTATTTTGATATTTTAGCGAATGCATCAGACCACTTAAGCTTATTTTTGTTTGGGATGGGTGTGCTCTTTTGTTTGACGTTGGGGCTTGTAGATAAAAAATTGAAGATAGATGAGAAAAAGAAGGAAGAGCTGACAAAGGATTCTAAATTGGAGGAAAAGTTTGAGTTTTTAAAGAACGCACCACGATCCAATAGGTAGGTTGGCATCGCTCACGTCTTTGGATTTATAGAAGGATAAATAATAACCACTTTCTGGTGAACTTTGAATTTTATGGTGTTATTAGAAAGAAAGATTTTGGAGAACTGGGTGTGGGAGTTGTAAAGCCTTTTGGAAAGCAAGTCATCAACGTGAAGTGCATGAAATGTGGTATTTGGGGGCATAATAATACATCCAAAGAATGTCCAAAGTTCGGTGAGAGTGAAAGTGGACCCCGTTTACAATATGATGATCCCCTGCAGCTTATGAAAGCGATGGAAGAAGGTTCGGGATTAAAGTTATCTCGAGGGGCAGAACGGGACATAATTCAGAGACCTTTAGCAGTCAACAGCGGAAAACTTCCCGAAAATCAAACATTTGTTCATGAAGATTTTGTAGATAGTGAAACAAAGGAGGTAAAGAAGAAGAAAAAAAAACGCAAGTCGAAACGTCAATGGGTTGAAGTTGGTAGTACAGAAAGCAGCAAAAAGAAAAGGTAGTTTTGAACAATCGTGCTGTGATGTTCAAAAGCAGGTTATAGCTTTTATTGGGGGTAAACAAAGAATGCCACTGCAATTACGAAGTATGCTATCAACAGCATCATTCCTTCCAGCCAATTCGATTCCCCGTCAACAATGATAGCATTGGTGATAATTACTGACACGAAAAGAACGATGGTTTCAAACGGATGGAAATCTAAAGTCATATCTGCACCAATAGCCCATCCAATGATGGTAATGACTGGAATAACAAACAAAGCAATCTGAGTTGAGGAACCCACAGCAACTCCAATCGAAAGATCCATCTTATTACGGGTAGCGCAAGTAATTGCAGTAACGTGCTCCGCTGCATTTCCTACTATAGGCAACAAAATTGTTCCTATGAAAGCCTGGTTGAGTCCGGCCGTTTTGGCAACTCCTATATAGGTAAACAAATAAATGCTCATTAGCAACAAGAAAACTTATGGAATATACGCAACAGGCAGGTCGACAAAGAAAACATTGTTCCTCAGTAATACATACCTTCAATTGAGTCAACAAGGAATTCAGAGCAAATAGCAACCAAAATGGTAACCCCCAACAAAACTCCTACAGCAGTATACACAGAAAGCAGTGCTTCTTCTTCTTCTTCCTCTCCATCTTCAAAGAGTTCAGAGTGAGTTTTAAGTTGAAAAAACAAGTAAAACAAATACACTACAAGCAAAAGTACTGCAGTCCAATGCGAAAGCTCCAACAAGGACTCATGGGTGGGGTGCGGCGAAACGGTCATGTTAAACGCAGAAGGAAGAATCACTCCTAGGCATGCCAAAGTAAGCAAAGAGCAAAATGTAGACGCACCTGTCGAGTTAAAAGTCTGACTCTTATACTTGTATCCGCCTGCAATAAAGCACATTCCAAGAACAAGAAGCAAATTAGACAATATAGATCCCAGCAGAGAAGTTTGCACAACTCGAATCAATCCGCTCCTCAGTGCAGTAATCGACATGATAATTTCTACTGCGTTACCAAAAGTAGCATTCATCAAGCCTCCAATAGTCTGATTAGTTCGAATAGCCAGTTCTTCGGTAGATTTCCCCAATAACCAGGCTAAAGGCATGATTGCAATGAAGTTCAAGGCGAACACAAGATTATCGCCCCATTTCATATATCCTCCGGCAAGTGCAAATGGAATGATAAGCAAAAGAACAGACACGTAATTTGATTTCATAATTAAAACCATATTAGACAAATCATTTCCTTTCTTCTCTGAGTTTTTGTCAAGTAAGGGAGCGTTTTCTCCATTGGCAGATCCTAAAAGGCTTGGACTTGAATTGGAGGCTCTTCTTTGATTTTCCTGTGCGGCTGCCACTACACCGAGAAGCGCAGGTTGACGATTAGCTTCCTCATCGAAACTTTTTATTTTGCGAACGAGCCCTCTCAAGCTTTCGTTTCTCACAAATCGTTTTGCTTTTCTGCAACATATCCAGGGTGGCACAAGGCAACAAAAAAAAGGAAAAAAACAAAACACAACACAACAAAAAAAAAAGGTGAGGAGAGAGATCACGCTTTAAAAACCATGCACGCACACACAAAAGTGTTTCATTCAGTCAAAAAGCACATTACTTACCTATCCATGGCTCCGATATCAAACTAACAAAGAAAAAAGTGGTGAAAATACTTAGCTACAACAAGACAAATTCAACTCCAAGGGGAAAAAAAATCAAAGATTCAAACTCCAAATCCCACTTACGAGAAAAAATCTAAAACATAAAAAACAAAAGGAAAACTAAAAACAAGAAAAGGGGAAAAAAAAAAAGAAAAAAAAAATAAATGAAAAAAAA